>OZ012741.1:403478101-403548101 GCA_963859935.3 Lathyrus sativus | reverse complement strand
CACAGAAACAACTTGATCCCATGTCTCAAGAACTAATGTCATGATATGCACAATGATAATGAAAATAAACGAAGCATAAGGCAGTTACGGTTAAAAACGAAAGGGAAAATTTTGGGGTGTTACACTCTCCCTACAATACGACTCAATTGAGGTTCAAAAGTAAAATTTATTTCTATCTCCACTGAATCTGGAAAAATAGGCTAGAGAGGATTAGGGATGAACTTCCAAAGTTGAGACACGTGAAAAACATCATGCATCTCGGATACAGAAGGAGGTAAGGATAAATGGTAGGCAAATTCACCAATCCTTTCTAAAATATGATACGGTCCCACATATCTCGAACTTAACTTCTGCGATTTAAACAGTCCTTTTAACCTCAATCTTGGAGTAACCTTCAAAAACACATGATCACCTTCTTCAAATTCTAAAGGCCTGCTTCGTTTATCCGTATAACTCTTTTGAAGGTCTTGTGCTTTCTTTACTTTGTTACATATCATTCTTATTTTCTCCGTAGTTTCATGCATAATTTCTGGTCCTAGAGTCCGTTCTTCACCAAATTCTGTCCAACACAGAGGTGTTCTACATTTTCTCCCATATAAAGTTTCGTAAGGAGCTATTCTGATCCTTTCGTGGTGACTATTGTTGTATGCAAATTTAATCAATGGAAAGAGCTCTTTCCAATTTCCTCCACTTTTAAGCACACAAGCCCTCAATATATCTCCAACGTTTGTATCGTCCTTTCTGTTTTACCATCCGTCTGAGGATGATTCGACGTAATTAAGAGTAACTTAGATCCCATGACTTGTTGAAAAGCTCTCCAAAATCTTGAAGTAAACTTTGTATCTCTATCGGTCACAATAGTATAGGGGAAACCATGTAGCCTCACAATTTCCTCGACAAACAACCGTGCAAGATGACTTGCCTTATAAGTAGTCTTCACCGCTGGGAAATATGTGGACTTTGTCATCCGATCCATAATCACACATATAGAATCATAACCACCTTGTGTATGAGGTAATCCAACCGCAAAATCCATTACGATGGTATCTCACTTCCGCACCAGAACCTTCAACTGTTGCAAGAAACCACCCGGCCTTTGGTGCTCAATCTTCACTTGTTGGCACACCACACATTCTGACACATACTCTGCAATATCTCTTTTTATCCCAGATCACCAATAGTCCTTTATCACACCTTGATACATATTTGAGGAACCGGGATGTATGGTAAAAGCACCTTTATTAGCTTCCTCAAAAAATTTCCTTTTTAACTCTACATCATCCGGAACACAAACCCTTTGATTAAAAAGAATAACTCCATATGTGGCAATAGTGAAACCAGTTTGATCCAACGTTCATTGCAACTTAGTATCCATCATTTTCTTTATTGGATTTATTCCCTTAAAGTGGAAATCACATTCAAATTTCTCATTATCACACCATCCGGAGTCCAAAAAAATTGAAGATTAAGATCTCGAAACTTTTTCAACAAAGCATACTCACACATCATCAGCTTAGCTTTATGTACTTCCTTCCAACTTAACGCATCTACCACCTTTTTCACTTTACTTGGGTGATACTTTAACTCAAAATCAAAATCCTTCAAGTATTCCATCCATCTCCTTTAACGCATGTTCAACTCCTTTTGATCAAACTAGTACTTTAAACTCTAGTGATCACTAAACATCTCAAAGTGCACTCCATACAAGTAATGATGCCACACTTTCAGTGTAAAGACAATAACCGTTAAGTCCAGATCATGAGTTGGATAGTTCTCTTCATGGAATTTCAAATGACGAGAGGCATAGGCTACAACTTGACCATCCTGCATTAAAACTCCTCCTAATCCCTTCTTAGACACATCATAAAATACTTCATACGGCTTACTAGGATCAGGAATAATCAAAACAAGAATAGTCGTCAATATTTCCTTCAAGCTCATAAAAACTTCTTCACAACCCGAGTACCAACTGTAAGGAATCTCCTTCTGAGTAAGTCTAGTCATTGGTAGAGCCAACTGAGAAAATCCTTTGATGAACCTTCTATAATAACCTGCCAAACTTAATAAACTTATGATTTCTGAAGCATTCTTCGGTATCTCCCAATTAATTACCGCTTCGACTTTTCTTGGATCTACTGCCACACCTCCCTGAGATATCACATGACTAAGAAACTTCACTTTCGTCATCCAAAACTCACACTTGCTTAACTTGCCAAAAAGTTGTTTCTCTAGCAATATTGATAGAACAATTCTTAGATGTTCTTCGTGCTCTTGTAGAGTACGAGAATAAATAAGAATGTCATCAATAAATATCACCATGAATTGATCCAAGTAGAGCTTAAATATCCATTTCATGTAATCCAAGAAAACAGCTGGAGCATTTGTCACACCGAAAGGCATCACAAGAAATTCGTAATGGCCATATCGGGTCCTAAATGCAGTCTTTAGTACATCAGAATTCTTCACACGAATTTGATGATAACCCGACTGTAAATCAATCTTCAAGAACATGCGGGCTCTTTTTAATTGATCTAACTAGTCATCTATTCTGGGTAGAGGGTACTTGTTCTTAATGGTGACTATATTCAATTGGCGGTAATCAATACACAAACACATTTCACAATCCTTCTTCTTTACTAGTAGTACTGGGGCTCCCCATGGTGAGACACTAGGTTGAACGAAATACTTAGCCATTAACTCTTGTAATTGTTCCTTTAATTCTCTTAACTCCAGCAATGCCATCTGATACGGAGAAACGAATGTAGGAGTCGTTCCCGATACCAGGTGTCGCGGTGAGAATTGGATATCAAGATATTAACTTGAATCACAAATCTTAATTTACCATCGATATTTAATTTATCCAAGGGAAGGGAAAAGAATGAATAACCCATACATATGCAATGTAATGCAAAGAAAAAGATAATCTAAGGTTCGGGGGTTAGTTATACTAAGGGAAGGTGCTAGCACCCTAAGTATCTGTAGTACTCTACATGAACCTCTTGTTTACTGTGTTATTTGCTAGTTGTCTGCTAAAGGGTGAGAAGAAAAGGGAGACCTAAGGTGTTATTCCTAAGTATGCTCGCCAATACATTGCATCTCGTGCCTACGTATCATGACAGAAATGGAATTAGAGCATTCGTAGTTCCCCTCAATAAGGGTGGGGAACTCTTGAATATGGTCAAGGTTCCAAGGAGGAGTAAGTGTTCATGGTAAGACACTTACATGGAGTGCGGCGACTCCAAAACTAAGGCTAGGTTGAAAGGGAAAATAAGTGTCCATGGAAAAACACCTACATAGAGTACGGCGACTCTAATCCTAAGGCTAGGATAAAGGGTATGAAAGGAGTAAGCTAAGTTATCCTAACTATGACATGGCATTCAACAGGGGGATCCTCTCTTTTGGAATAGTGTGAGCAGTTAATACGAGAAAATAGGATTAAGTCATGAAAGTGATAGACACAAAATAAGAATCAGGCAAAGAGAAAATAATATGACAAAAAATGCATGCATCAGATGGATAAAGACAACATAATGAACAACGACATAGTCAATACAAGGATCGAGATTAAATCAAATATCATCAAGGAAGATATTCACAAGTAATTAACAAGAAAATTTGATCAAGATCTAAATACAACCAATATTAACATCGAAACCAGTTCAAAAATCAATGTTAGAATTAACACCAAAATTTAATTAAACTAGCATTAACATCACGATTAATTCGAATCATCATCGAAATTAACATCAACATTTAAAAATATAATTAATTCACTAATAATAAATTAACATCTAAATTAAAACCAAAATGAATTAAATTAATAAATAAAAACAAAAGTGAATAAATAAATAAGAAAATAAAAATAAATAAAAAAGAAAAGAAATATAAAAATAAAATATATGGGTCGGGACTAGGCCCACACGGATCCATATCAACAACAACAACTGAGTAATGCACGAAGGTGAATGGAACTTACCTGTCGAAGTTCGTCTGACGCGTCTTCGGCGGTAATGCGAATAAGATGAAACCTAGGCTCTATACAGGTATGTCTCAAATACCTTTTCTCTTTATGCAGCAATTTCTTTTGTGAACGCGTGGTAGTTGTTGTTGTCGTCTCTGCTTTTGCAATGTATGCACTCACCCTTTGTAATGCGTGAAAAAAAATTATGCGTGGGAGTGATTCTCTTGTCCTCTTTGTTTTTTCTAATGCATATATATAGGACTAGAAAATAGACAAGAATGATAATAACAATTAACACAATGTTTTTTTTATTTTTTATAATAAGACATGAATAAAAGGAATTAAAAATCATATTGTTGTGTTTTTTATGATAAGACAAGAATAAAAGAAATTAAAAATCATGTTTTTGTGTTTTTTATGATAAGACAAGAATAAAAATAATTAAAAATTATGTTTTTGTGTTTTTTATAATAAGACAAGAATTAAAAGAATTAAAAATCATATTTTTGTGTTTTTTAAAAAGAAAATATTAATAAATAAATTAAAAATAAAAATATTTAATAAAAATTTAAATTTAAATTAAATATCTAATTAAATCTAATAAATTAAATGATTACTTAAATAAAAATGATTAAAAAACAAAATAAAATGTTGGGCATAAAAGTGTTCGAAAACATAAAATGAACACACCAAAATAATCAGCGTGAAATAAACATATTGGAAAAATACAGCGTTTGGTCAGATTTTGAAATAAATTTAGACCGGTTTGTCTGTAAATCCAACAAATTTATTCTGACTGACATTTCGGATACTATGCCAGATGAAGTGCATGATATGCTATGCAGATGATGCAAAACATAATCTTAGGATAAAAAAATTAGGGTACGTATGACACCAGGTCAATAGAGATTCCACTTCCCTCTCCAAAGGAAGAGAAGTGACATCCTCAGGGAAAACTTCTGGAAACTCATAAACTATGGGAATTTGTGAAACCTTCAGGTCGTCAAATTGGGTGAGAATTAAAAGAATATACTTCTCCTTCTCAAATAAGAAAATAACCATATCAATCGTACCTTCCAAAATAGTAGTTAACACATCCTTGGGAGTAGCTTCACTAGACGGAATGATGATTAACTTTTCCTTATAACCTATAAACACTGAGTTAGCAGAAAGCCAATCCATCCCCCAAAACTAAATCAACTTTCTTACGCAGCAAACATATAAGGTCAATCCGGAAAACTCTACCATCCACTAACAATGAGCAATTTCACAAATCAACTTGCAAGCCAAGTCGCTCCATGCATTGTATCGACATAAAAGAGTATGTTGCTCTACAATCAAATAATATAAAACAAGGATTTTCATTCACGAAACACGTACTGGAAATCAAAGCATTATTACCTTTTTCCTTATTCGCATCCAAAGTATAAACCCGACTGGTATTCTTCCCTTGCATCTGATTCCTATTCTGGGGACAATCCCTAGCCATATGGCCTGTTCCCTAGCATTGTTAACACCTTATACTTCTGGTAGTACATCTTCCAAAATAATTTTCTTTTTTCCAGAAAGGTAGTCTTAAAATGTTCCCACACCCTAGGAATTCCTTGGTTAGTCATCAGAGTTGAAGCACTTTCCCACCATCTCATAACAGGACCTCTCAACATGTGGGAAGAAAACACCACCTTGTTCTTACTACAGGGTACTATAAAAAATATCCTCTCCATACCAAACACCTATTTATGAGCCTTCTTCAGGTCTAGTCCGCCATGAAGTTCCAGAGGATTCATGCGGAAGAAATCCCGAAAGCTACCTCCCGCAGCTTCTGGTGGATTCACTAGAGGGTGAGAACCTCCATTCACCTGTTGCATGAATTGGTTCTGTTGTTGCTGCATCAGTTGCACAAACTAAAGCCATTGCACATTCTCACCACCACTCGGAGGATTTGAATTGGATGTCAAGTTTGCGGTTTTACCATGTCTTCTGTGTCCGCCCACCATGTCCCTAAATGTTATACAAATAAAATCAAATTGATCTGGCCCAATACTATTAATATAACATCTAGAATGATGATGTCAGCACACATATGAAGCAGAAGGAAATATTCATAATATTTCATGGTTAGGTCAAGAATACAACCTGCTCTGATACCAACTATAACACCCATATACAATATATGTCTAGAATTTTCATATCATACATGGTTGCAATTTTTGGTACTAAAATACATAAGTTCCTAGTAACACATTGTACATAATACATTCCCAAAATAAAACAACTAAAAATGGCATAATATATATACAAGATGTTGAACTACAACTAAGAACTAGACCATTATAGAATGATCTCAAAACAAGAGTCTTCACAGTGAAAAAGCCATCCAAAAGGTGAGATAAGTAAGAAAAATCAAGCTATTTTGTCCTTACTCTTCGCCGAATCGGAACTACCTGAAAAATGATTAACAACATGGAGTGAGATGATAATCCTAATGGGTTCCCTATCTTATGGGTTCTCTCAGCTCTACAATGTTCTAGTCATCTAGTACTTCAAGTATCAAGGGAAAAAAAATAGACTTGAATTCACAATGCTTGCACTATATGGCAACATGTCGCTTGAGTTCAATAACTCAAACTATCACTATTCGGGAACCATATCATGGTATCTTTCCCAGCCAACCGTATGTCTAGAGTTATTGAAACGGGTCACGGATCCTTGTATCTACTTTGACATACGAAATGGATTTAGATTCAAGGTACTTTCCACATGAATCATTATTTCCCATGGGACCACCCTCATCTCAAGCCTTTCATCCGTAGGCACCACTTGTACACACATGACTCTAACTTGTTAAATTTATAGTGCATACAACCCAAAGGAGTTATACATAAGCATCGACTCTTAGGACAACACATCTCAAGGGTTATTTCCGACTACGTGATCAAATACACTAGTGTTGCAGTGAGAATCGGATATCAAACTATTAATTAACTTGAATCACAAATCATGAAGTTCACCACAAAGCTTTAATTTATCCAAAAGAAAGGGTAAAGATTGAAGGAAACCTAAGTGCGCTATGTAACAAAAAAGCTAGAGATCTAAGGTTCGGGGGTTGGTGTTAGCATGCTAAGTATCTGTAGTACTCTACAGGAACCTCTTGTTAGTATTTGTGTTATGTTAAAGTTTGCTTGCTAAGGGAACTGTGCTAAGGTAAAGACCTAGGGGTATATACACTAAGTATGTTCACTAAGACATCATATCTCGTGCCTATATATCCTAACTAGGATAGAATCAGAGCAACCGTAGTTCACCTCACTAGGTGTGAAGAACTCTTGACTATGGTCAAGGTTCCAAGGGGAATAGGTGTTCATAACAATGACACTTATGCAGAGTTGACAAACTCTCTAAGTCTAAATTGAAAAACCTAACTAGGATTGACTCTAACCAAAGACAATGGGGAAAGTGAATACTCATAACCATGATACTCACATAGAGTTTACCAATTCTATACCTATTTCTAAGTTGCAAGACCAATTGTTTCTAACCAGACCAAAAGGAGAGGGATAAGTGTTAGTTGTTAGTGGTTAGAGGGCTCGACAAGATATCGCATCTTGTGCCTACGTATCCTGACTAGGAAAGGGGAAGCAGAACGGTCGCAAAATAAAATCGGGCAATAAGAGAATTGTTAATTAATTTAAATATAAATATTTAATAAGATTAATAATAATTTAATTAATCAATATTAAATAAAAATATTTAAACTAATTAATAATTACAATATTAAGTTATTCATAATTACAATACGTTAAAAAGTAACTACAATATTTAAACTAATTAACAATTACAATAATTACATTTTTAATATTACAAAATAAAAAGTAACTAACAAATTTTTTTTTACCTTTTTGATATAATATCACAAAAATTAGGAATGAAAGTAATTAAAATATAATAAAATAAAATTGGTTTTTTTTATCTTTAGTAATAATAATACCCATCATGAGACGCACACCATACAATGTTAGTTACTTTTATTTAAAAAATATCAAAAGGAAAAAATGAAGTAACGAAAATCCTATCATAAAACACAAACATACAATATTAGTTACTTTTTATTAACAAAATAAAATATCAACAAAGAGAAAAAAAGAGTAAAGAAAATCCTATCATGAAACATAACCATATGACCTTAATGTTTTACACCATATATTTACCAAATTACAGTGTCAATCACCTAACTACACACACAAGTAGTTTTTATTAAAAACAAAACATGATCCTGCACACACATACATATGTTATACGACTTTCTTACAACAAAGAGAAAAAACATAATAATGAAGTGAACTGCATCAGAGTGATTGCTAAGTATGAACAAAACATTACAGCAACTACACAAACACTAATATTTTAACAATACATATTATAACAACACACACACCCATGATAGTAAGAGAACAAGGAATAGTACATAAAGGTTACTGAATATATATGCTAAGCTTTCAACTTCTTCACAAAGGAACGATCGTGACAGTGTTGTTGTTCGTGGTTGTCGATGCGTCTTCGCGATGATTCTGACAATGGTTGTTCTTGCTATGATTTGTTACTCTGAGCGGTTTATTGTTGAAGTTGGTAGGATGATGTTGGGTGATAGGATGGAGGGAGCTATGGTTGTATGGGAGTTTCACACGGTGAGGAGGGTGGTTTACGAGATGGTGAATGACGAATTTGGATTGGAGATTGTGGTGAATGAAAGGTTCTTTTTATTTTAGAAAATGTCAAGATATGTCGTATTACAATGTATGGGAAGTTTATTTTTAATGGTCTCATGTGCAAGAGAGAACTCCTCCCCCTCCCCGTGAAAAAATGGTTTATGATTATCTAAAACAAAGATGGCAAAGGTAGAAAGACCTTTTTCTTGAGTAAGGCAAGAAAGTACACTTTAAGAATTCATTTAATGACATATTATCTGATGATTTGCAGCTCTCTTGTTTAAAGCAAACTTGTTAGACAAGTTGGGATCAAGTTTGGATTCTCCACATGATGCCAAAAACAATTTTGAGCAGCTGACTTTGGAGCAGGTTTTGGGCATAGTGTAGATGTTTTTTCACCAAAATTGAATTCTTGGGTAGTCAACATGGAAAGGAACAACTTTCCAGTTGTAGAAAAGTGAATAAAAAGCTTGGAAAGGCCAAAAAATAGCCCCTTAATTTGTGTCCTCAAATCTGGACTTCAAACCTTCATGAATACCTTGGCACCTTGTCTCTACCATAACTTCTTGCTCAAACCATCAATATTTATAAACTTGGTATCAATGGAAATCTGAGATAACCATCTACAACTTTTATGGTTTAATAAAATAAAAATAAGGCTTGGAATTACATGAAAAATGGCACGGAAGTTTGGTAAAAAATTGTCACTCAAGGGACTTAGCATAATTTTTCTAAGTTACCTAAACATGACCTTAAAAACCCTTCACTTTAGAGCTTCATAATTTGAGATTGGTTGGTCCAAATGAGAAGTTTTTGGTATGCTTGGAAAACTTGGAGAATAAGTAAAAACTATTATGTTTGAGGAATTTTGAGTTGAGGCTCAGGTCATTAAGAAAAATCCACATGAAGTTGCTTTAAAATGCTGAAAATTATATTGTCAATTTTAACAACTTTGCAACCCTAACTTCAAAGCACCATAACTTGAGTTCTAGACATGCTTTAGAGGAGTTCTTTATATCAAAATAAATATGAGAAGATTATATATAACTTTCATGTTTATGCAAAACTCAAATTAGACTTGAAACCCTCTTGAATTTGGCCATGAAAATCATTCCAATAAGCTGAAATTTATAACTTAGAAAATTTTCTAAGTATGGAATTTCCAAATCAAGTTTTTCCTAACTTTGAATCAATATAACTCCAAATCCATTCATCTTTTGGACATGGTGTCGCTACTCGAAAAATACGCGCAACGACGGGGAAGGCGAAAAAGGAAAAGGACAGAAGAGTCGCCACCGAACTTTATTTATCCCATGAGGGGAAAGGAAAATATCGAGAAAACCTTAAGAAAAGAATGGACAAGATGGTATCGCAACCAAGATCGGGTTCGGAAGCCGGTTATGCAAGGGGAAGGTATTAGCACCCCTCACATCCATCGTACTCGATGGGAACCATTTGTTTGTTGTATGCGATTTATTTGCTTAAATATTATGTTATAAGAGAGTGTTCTAACGGATAGAGGGAAAGGTTAGTAATTGGGAAAAGAGAGATAACAGGGGAAGGAAAAGAAAGAATGGACTCGGTAGGACTTCATGGTCCTAGGCCTACGTATTCTCGATAGACATGAGAAAATCAGAGTCGACGTAGTTCGGGAAACTACCGATATAAGGGGGAATGTGCTCGACAAGGATTGTGGCACTTGTGCCTACGTATCTTTACTTGAAAAAGTAAAGAATCAAAGAAGCCGTAGTTCGGCCTACGATTTGTTGATGTTTTTTATTGATGATGCTATCGTACGCATTCTAGCAGTTAGGTGTATTGCTGCTCGCTCGTTGGAGACTTAGGCGTTACCTGTTTGCAGTAGAACGGACGTAACATATCCTTTTTGAAATGATTAGGTTTTCGCCATGCGAGGCAAGATGTCACATTTGATTTGTGAGATTGGTTTTTAGGGGTGAGACATGTCCTCGGATAGTAACCCCTACGGGTAGTACCCAATTCTTTATCTCAAAGTTTTTGTTATGAAAGGGTGTGGCGAACATAGCGTCTTCGTATTGAAAGACGAGTATCAAAACCACACACACTACAGTGAGCGTCTCGACACTCGGAGAGGAAGAAGTCTACACTTAATCCTTTCTCTTTAGTTCAATACAAAGAGAACTTCATTCTCTTATCAAAGTGTTTCTTGGTTTTGAATGGTAAGTGCTTTTGTGACAGAGAACCCTACGGTAAGTGTCAGCACTCGGGATAGGAGAAGGCCTACGCCTAACCACTCCAGGACCATTTAAATTTTTGTTATGAAAAGAGTTTGAAAATGCACTCAGTGCGGGACCGAGGTTTTAGGTGTGAAAGGTTGCGAAAGGAAATTGTAGAGGGAGATAGGTGGCGGATAAAGTCACGTCTTCGTATTGAAAGACGAGTATCGAGACCACCCACACTACAGTGAATATCCCAACACTCGGAGAGGAAGAAGTCTACACTCAATCCTCTCTCTTTAGTTCAATACAAAGAGAATCGATTTATTTGTTGTAAATGTTTTGAAAATGCACTCGGTACGGGGCCAAGGGTTTTTTAGGAGAAAAAGGTGTGGATGAAAACGTCTTCATATTGAAAGACAAGTATCAAAACCACCCACACTACAGTGAGCATCTCGACACTCGGAAAGGAAGAAGTCTACACTCAATCCCTTCTCTTTAGTTCAATACAAAGAGAACTTTACCCTTTTATTAAATATGGCGAATTGGCTTAACAATCGTTTGAGAAAATTCGCTTGACGTTGGGTCAAGGATTTAATTGTTTAAAAAGGTTTGAGGTGAAGCGAGCAAGGTCGACGGCGGACGCACAAGGCGGCCGACTTACAAGGGTTAAAAACGGCTCGATAAAATCGAGAGTTTGCTTTTGAAAATGGTTTTTAGAATCAAAAGTCACCAGGGACAATAGCAACATTCCTACTAAAATCATACAACATATGGGATTAGTCGGCTAAAAAAAAATAAAAAAATAAATCGTGACATGCCAATAAAAACGGCACGAAGGGTTTTTTGAAGATATTTGAAGGCGTAACAAACTGCACAAAGCCAGAAATTTCTCGTTTTTTGCAAGTTTTGAAGCCATGATTCGACCATAGGGTCAGCGCATGACTTTCAGCCTTTTCCCACGGCTCGGCGCATAAACACCATGTGTCGACCATACACTCGGCGCACATCATTTTGATAGACTGACGGGTAAGCGCCCGCCGACTCATGCGTCGACGCATACTGTAAGTTTTTTAAATCTGTCTAAAAAAGCAGGCTATGCGTCGACGCATAGACCTGCTATGGTCGACCGTTAGCCTGTTAAAACAGCCAAAATCCTAATTTTTTCTACGTTTTCTTTCGTTTTCGTAGTTTCTTGACAATGGTTTCTTGGTACCTTATGGGGCCTTACATGGTATGTACAGTTCAACAACACATAAAAAGAGTAAACAAAATGAATATAAGAGCAAAGAAATAAAGAGAGAAAAGTTTGAGAAAATGGATACCCAAGAGTTTCTTCTTCTTGCAAGTCCTCCTTGGTTTCGGATGAATGTGCTCCACTCCTCACTCTATGTTGTGAAGGCTCTTGCTCTTTAGTGGTTCTCTTTTTCTTTCTTCTCTTTTTGCTGGTTTTTTGCTCTTTCTCTCTTTTCTCCCCAATCTCTCTATCTCCAAAATGTTGTGTATGTGAATGATAGTGCATGACCCTTTTGTGCAGCCTCCAAGCCTCTTAATCTCACTTTTTCCTGCTGCATTTTCTGCTGTACCAAAAGCATAGCTCTTGCACAACTTTCAATCTTCAAAGTTTCCATTTTTGGCAACAGTTATGGCCACTTTCTTGGTGCAGCCCCACTTTTTCCACTTCTAGTATGCTTCTTTTGCTGTATTTTTCTGCAGCACTCCACCTTTCTATTCATCCTTGTACCCATTGGTTGGTTGATTTGTTTGGACATACTCATGTAGTCAATACACTACCTTTTGGACATCATTTTCAAATTCTGATTTTTAATGTGTAGATGTATCAACATAAACTTATAGCCTTGTTTTTGTGACATAAAATGATTTTGTAATATGATACACATTGCCACTTCTTGCATGGGGTTGTTTTGGATTGCATTCATATTGCCCATGAATGTATGCATAGCCTTAATCTTGAGATATTCCAACATTGAATTAGCTCTTAAATATTTTCTTTGCATGTTTGTAAGCACAAAGAGGACCATGTGGACTTGATGACGCATAGGGGATACCATGGCATGAAGTTATTTTGAATCTTGAATTAAGACTAGAAATAGCTTAATTTCCTAAGCATTATCAAGAGTTTGAAATTTGGTAACCAATGTAACATTCTTGAAAATGTCAAGAGATTTCTCTTTGTAAAAACTCTTGAATCTAGCCTTGAATTTATGAACCTTGAATTTGGAATGATGGGCCTCCCTTATGCCATTGAATTTGAAAGAAATGAAGAAATGAGTCAAGCCTTGAAAGAGGGCAAATTTTGGGGTGCAACAGCTGTCCCTATTCAAGCGACTTGGACCTGAAGGGATGGAAAGCGAACGCTTTCAAACATTCGAGGTAAAAGGTGATTGAATACAAAAGAACCCAAAAATTTGTCAATCGCAGAATGAAACCTCTGACATCACCGTCAGGCACCTATATCAGGTAGAACATCTGACTTCGCCATCAGTCGTAGATCAAATACAAACAACTGACCTTGCCGTCAGCTCTTAATAGCATCTAACTTTGCCGTCGGAACTTAACATCAAATCTGTGAAATCTGACCTCACCGTCAATATTCAAAATGATCTGTAAAAACATCTGATTAGTAGAACATCTGATCTCGCCATCAGTCCTCCATATCCTCTGATTTCGCCATCAACTTACAACATAATCTGACTTCGTCGTCAATTAAAATCATCTGACTTCGCCGTTATTTCTCAAACCATTCTGACGTTGCCGTCAACCCTCTACATGATCTGACTTCGCCATCAATTCTCACATAAAATTTAGAAAGACACCTGACTTCGCTGTCAGTCCTTAACATCCAATTGGCAGGACACCTGACTTCACCGCCATCCCTCCATAATCTGACTTCGTCGTCAACTCCTCTCATAGCCTGACTTCGCCGTCAATTCTTTACATAATCCGACTTCGTCGTCAACTCTCAACATAACCTGACTTCACCATTAACTCTCTTCATACTCTGACTTCATCGTCAATTCTCTTCATAATCTGACTTCATCGTCAATTTTCTTTATAATCTGACTTCATCGTCAATCTTTTAATAATCTGACTTCGTCGTCAATTCTCTTCATCATCTGACCTCGTCGTCAATTTTCTTCATAATCTGACCTCGTCGTCAATTCTATTAATAATCTGACCTCGTCGTCAATTTCCAACATGGTTTGACTTTGTCGTCAATTCTCTTCATAATCTGACTTCGTCGTCAATTCTCTTC
The DNA here is from genome assembly GCA_963859935.3 of Lathyrus sativus. Classification (NCBI taxonomy): domain Eukaryota; kingdom Viridiplantae; phylum Streptophyta; class Magnoliopsida; order Fabales; family Fabaceae; genus Lathyrus; species Lathyrus sativus. Next base: position 403,533,962 of record OZ012741.1, on the reverse strand, counting down.
ATAATCTGACCTCGTCGTCGATTCATAATCTGACCTCGTCGTCAATTTTTTAATAATCTGACCTCGTCGTCAATTTTTTAATAATCTGACCTTGTCGTCAGCCATCAAAATCATTTGACTTCACTGTCACTTCATTTTGCTAAAAACGATCATCGGACCCAAAGGTCGGCTCAACCCTAAGTTCAGAAGAACATTCATCGATTCACCATCTGGGTGAAGAAATCCGTTGGGGAAACATGAACTTGAATAAGTAGACTCCGCTAGGGAGACCGATAAGATGGACACATCTGTCAATGACTTGGCTGGAGGTCTGGATACCACGCAGGATTGAGAAACATACTGATAACTGCTGGGGATACGCCTGAACACAAAGGGGTGGCAATCCGGCTTATGTTTTACATGCACATGTTTGAATATGGCGTAATGCTCCATACGAAATGGAAATGCTACGCGTTTGGGAGGATGTTATGCATGATGCAAATGCAAAGGAAACACTTTAGCAAAATAAATGCCAAAGAGAAAGGATTAATTCCACCGGGGGAGAGACTAGGCACGTCTAGTACAAATATTGAGGAAAACAAACCCTGGATGGTCTTCTGAGCAAACTTCTGGGTAAGATTGTTCTGCTAAGAGCAAATCCTCCCTGCTGGGGATTAGACAATGAGGGAACCAACATCAACCTTTGCTTGGGGAGATGAGCAATAAACTCAACAAACACAACTTCCGATCGAGGAATGAGTCAATGACCTAGACTCTGAGGGGAAAAGGAGTCAGTTGTTCAAACTCTATGGGGAAAAACAAATTTCTGAATTCGTTCCACTGCTGAGGGATAAACCCGCACCCGCTTACTGGAAATGATCCTGCTCTGTTGGAGATGTCAATCTTGACCTGCGGAGGATATCCTTTGATTGTCAAGGTTTCAAACTGCTGGGGATGAGAACCCACTTAAACTGCACACTTTCCTCTAGATGAGGAACTTCTGGAGAAGCCTTGAGGAAAGTTCTCTTGCAAATAACAAATAAACAAGTATGTTTTATGCAGCAGGTACCATCTCAATTATCACTTAGGACATTATTCAAGCAAATACAATGTTTCAATTATAGATAGCAAAGCCCACAAATTTATGTATGCAAAGTTTTATCAAAAACATCAGGCGTCTTTTGCAAACAAAACGGTAAAAACAAAACAAAAGGTTTTCTGGATAGTATGTTTTATTGATAAATGGCCTGTGAATAGGAAAATTTACATGGGACACAACTCCTGAAATGAGAAAGCTGTGTAAGAAATATACAAAAACGCACAAGAATATCAAAATGTCGGCAATGTGGTACAGACAACCACCATAGAACGACTCAATTATGACTCCCATGACTTCGACGCCTTTCCGATGCTTCGTCTTCTGAAGAGGTTGATTTGAATGAATGCTTCTCGAATTCTCCCATAATCCACTATGCTTTAAAGATCAATGCGCAGGCCGCAGTCATTTGCTTTTCAAGTCCCTAACTTTTGCCTGAATCGCCCTTGCGGGTTTTCGATTCACCGGGATACCCATTTTTGCCAAAGTCGCCCTTTCAGGTTTTCAACTTTGCGGGTTTACACACATTTTTTTTTATCTCTAATTTTGGCCCGAACCTATCCTTTTATGGTTCGCCGAGATGCCCCATTCTTGCCTGGATTTTCTTTTTTCTTTCCAGCGGGTCTATTTTAAGCAAAGTATCTTTTGACTGCGTCCGCGTTCACAGGGGACGTAAAATCTTCACCATCCATGGTTGAAAGTAGCAAGGCTCCTCCAGAGAAGACCTTCCTTACAACATACGGACCTTCATAATTGGGAGTCCATTTGCCCCTATGATTGTTCTGTGGTGGGAGAATCCGCTTCAACACCAGATCGCCTGTCTGGAAGCTTCGAGGACGCATCTTCTTATCGTAGGCTTTCTTCATCCTACTCTGATACAGACGACCGTACGCAAGAGACGCCAACCTCTTCTCATCCATCAAACTGAGTTGATTCAACCTGTTCTTCACCCATTCTGCTTCATCCAACTTGACGTCAGCCAGAACTCTCAAAGATGGGATCTCGACCTCCAATGGCAGAACAGCCTCCACGCCATATACCAACGAGAAAGGAGTTGCCCCAATCGAAGTACGCACCGAAGTGCGATATCCATGCAAAGCAAAAGGCAACATCTCGTGCCAATCCTTATAAGTCACAACCATCTTCTGTACTATCTTCTTAATGTTCTTGTTAGCCGCTTCTACAGTGCCATTCATTTTCGGACGATAAGGAGAAGAATTGTGATGCTCGATTTTGAAATTCTGGCACAGTTCCTCCATCATCTTGTTATTCAGGTTAGAACCATTATCAGTAATGATCCTCTCGGGTATTCCATATCGACAGATGATGTCCCTTTTAATAAACCGGGCTACAACTTGCTTCGTGACATTGGCGTAAGAAGCCGCTTCGACCCATTTGGTGAAATAGTCGATGGCTACTAAGATGAAGCGATGTCCATTAGATGCAGTTGGCTCGATCTTGCCAATCATATCGATTCCCCACATGGAGAAAGGCCATGGGGATGACATGACATTCAAAGGACAAGGTGGCACATGAATCTTGTCGGCATAAATCTGGCATTTATGGCACTTTTAGGCATATTTGAAGCAATCTGACTCCATAGTTAACCAATAATAGCCCGCCCTTAATAATTTTCGAGACATGGCATGCCCACCTGCATGTGTTCCAAAGGCACCTTCGTGGACTTCTTCCATAAGCAAACCTGCTTCTTTTTCGTCCACACATCTTAGCAACACCAAGTCAAAGTTTCTCCGATAGAGTACACCGTCTGGATTCAGATAAAAGTTACCAGATAATCTTCTCAAGGTCTTCTTATCCTGGGCCGATGCCCCAGGAGGATATTCTTGGTTCTTGAGAAAGTTCTGGATGTCATAAAACCATGGTTTACCATCAGAAGCTTCTTCTATTGCGAAAACAAAAGTCGGTCTGTCAAGGCGTGAGATGACAATTCTCGGTGCATCATTCCAGAAGTTTACTTTGTACATCGAGGACAATGTAGCCAAAGCATCAGCCATCTGATTTTCTGCCCTCGGTACATGGTTAAACTCTACTCGGTCAAAGAAAGGTAGCAACCTTCTGGCGTAATTCATGTAAGGGATCAGATTAGGCTGGCGGGTCTCCCACTCTCCCTTGATCTGGTTTACCACCAAAGCTGAATCTCCATAGATATCAAGGTTCTTTATCCTTAAATCGATTGCTTCTTCGATACCCATGATACACGCTTCATATTCAGCCTCATTGTTGGTGCATGGGAATGTTAGCCTTGCAGTGAATGGTATATGGGAACCATGGGGAGTCGTAATGATTGCCCCAATCCCGCTACCATAGGAGTTAACAGCACCGTCAAAGATTAATTTCCACTGGGAACCCAACTCTGGACCTTCATCTGGAAACGGCTCATCACAATCCTTCATATTTAAATACATAATGTCCTCATCAGGAAAATCAAACTTCATTGGCTGGTAGTCATCGACTGGTTGCTCTGCGAGATATTCTGACAGGACACTACCTTTAACTGCTTTCTGAGGCACGTACTGGATGTCGTATTCTGTCAGAACCATCTGCCATCTAACAATCCTTCCTGATAGTGCTTGCTTTTCGAATACGTACTTAATAGGATCCATCTTTAAAATTAACATGGTTGTGTGGTTTACCATATACTGTCTTAGGCGTTTGGCGGCCCAAGCGAGTGCGCAACAAGTTTTCTCCAACATTGAGTATCTGGATTCACAGTCTGTGAACTTCTTACTCAAGTAGTAAATTGCATGCTCTTTTCTTCCAGTCTCGTCGTGCTGACCGAGAACACAACCCATGGAATTCTCAAGAACTGTTAAGTACATTATCAACGGTCTTCCAGCCACCGGAGGCATCAGTATTGGGGGTTCTTGTAGATACTCTTTTATCTTCTCAAACGCTCTCTGGCAATTCTCATTCCAGATAATCGCCTGATCCTTTTTCAATAGCTTAAACAATGGCTCACAAGTGGTTGTGAGGTGAGATATGAACCTTGCGATGTAGTTCAATCTACCTAAGAAACCACGAACCTCCTTTTCGGTCTTTGGCGCCGGCATTTCTTGGATCGCCTTGATCTTCACAGGATCGACCTCAATACCTTTCTCACTAACAACGAACCCCAACAGCTTTCCTGACCGTACGCCGATAGTGCACTTATTCGGGTTCAACCTCAATTTGAACTTTCTCAACCTCTCAAACAACTTTAGAAGATTCACCAGGTGCTCCTCCTCCGTTTGGGATTTCGCAATCATATCATCGACATAGACCTCAATCTCATGATGAATCATATCGTGAAAGAGAGTGACCATTGCTCGCTGATAAGTTGCCCCTGCGTTCTTCAACCCAAAAGGCATTACTTTATAACAAAACGTCCCCCAAGGTGTGATAAAAGTCGTCTTCTCCATGTCCTCCGGTGCCATCTTGATTTGGTTATATCCGGAGAAACCGTCCATGAAGGAAAACACTGAGTATTATGCGGTGTTATCAACAAGAACGTCAATATGGGGGAGCGGGAAATCATCTTTTGGGCTTGCTCTATTCAGGTCCCTATAGTCGACACACATCCTGACTTTGCCGTCCTTCTTAGGCACGGGCACGATGTTAGCGACCCAAGGAGGGTAGTTGGCCACAGCAAGAAATCCAGCATCTAGTTGCTTCTGGACCTCTTCCTTGATCTTCACTGCCATATCTGGCCTGGTTCTTCTCAGTTTCTGTTTAACAAGAGGACACTCTTCACGCAAAGGCAGGCGATGGACTACAATATCTGTGTCGAGTCCGGGCATATCTTCGTATGACCAAGCAAAGACATCCTTATACTCTTGGAGTAACTCAATCAATCTTTGCTTGATATCATTCTGCAGCGCAACCCCTACTCTGACCTCCTTTTTATCCTCTTCTGTTCCTAGGTTGACGACTTCAACTTTCTCCTGATGAGGCAGGATGACCTTCTCCTCTTGTTTTAACAATCTGGCAAGCTCTTCAGGCAGGTCTTCATTTTCATCAATCTCTCCTTCCGCTTGAAAGATCGGATTGTCAAAGTCACAACGAGTCATAGACGAATCTGAATCGGTGGTATCTGAAATGTGCAACCTGTAATGATGATGATTTTATGCTTAAATGATATGCAAACAAATAAACACAAACCACATTGCCATTTTATTGTTGTAAATAAAAATAAGAAAAACAAGGATCACAAAGTTTTGAATGAAAAGACGCTTTTTGATTGATAATGATAAAAGGGTTGTTCACACACATAAAAGATAAGGCCCAACAAATAAAGGCCATTAAACCCCGGGCAGAGCATATGGCAATACATTAATCAAAACACAACAATTACTCTTCATAAGTCGCAGTGATAACTTCTTCCATGGTCCAATTCTTCAAGCCTTGGCCGGGGACGCATGGCTGGATCCACGCATCCATGTCACAGTCACTATCTCCTTCTTCGTCAGATACGGCGTTGATCTCTTCGAACACCACCCCAGCACTGGTGAATTGGACAGGTCCTTTGTAGCGAGGAGCGCTTGAAGAAGATGCGTATGGGCTATACCCTAGCCCGAACTTGTCTTGTTTGTTGGGGACGCTTATCACCTCCCCCCATCCTTTCGCTGATCCAGACTTCACCACAGCCTGGGCTTCCTTGTAGGATGACATAGCAACTTCTGGCACCTTGGCTTCAACTGTTGCTTTCTCTTTGATTTGGACGGTCTCAAAGGCTTGGCACAGGGTTTTGTGAATTTCACCATCGACCTCCACATACTTGAATGAGGACAGATGGCTTACCATGATGTCTTCCTCTCCACAAACAGTCACAATGTTATCACCCACCATATACTTCAGCTTTTAGTGTAGGGTTGACGTCACCGCTCCTGCTGAGTGTATCCAAGGTCGACCCAAGAGACAGCTATATGCCGGCTGGATATCCATTATATAGAAAACCGCGTCAAAAACCTCAGGACCGACTTGAATTGGCAAGGTTAGCTCTCCAAACACGGACCTTCTTGTCCCATCAAAAGCTCTGACCACCATATCGCTTGGCGTACATATTATCCCTCGAGTGTCTAGCTTCATGAGGGCTTTCTTGGGTAGCACATTTAATGACGACCCAGTGTCTACCAATACATGAGACAAGACGACACCTCTACATTCCATAGAGATATGCAGAGCCAAGTTATGATTCCTTCCTTTCGGTGTCAGATCACGGTCAGTGAATCCCAAACCATTCCCTGCATTGACATGGGCCACTACTCCTTCCAACTGATTGACGGATATTTCTTGTGGCACATAAGCATTATCCAAGACTCTGAGCAAAGCGTTCCTATGAGCTTCGGAACATAACAACAACGACAAGATAGAAATTTTTGAAGGCGTCTGTTGTAGATGATCCATGATTTTATAGTCGCTCTTCCTTATCAGGCGCATGAACTCTTCTGCGTCTTTCATCACGACTTCTTTTTCTCCAGCCTGAGAGCTTTCCTCCGCTACCACCTTCCCTTTACCTTTATCGGCTATTTCTGCACTTACTTCGGGAGGTGCGAATATCCTTCCACTTCGAGTCATTCCCCGGGTTCCCACCAAGTTGTCAACTGAGTCCAATGGCAAGCTTTTTAATTCCTGCTTCTGTCCATTGCAGTAGACTTCCGCTCCATAGTTCCAAGGGATCGCCTTGGAGTTTTCATAAGGTATAGGTCCTGCCTTCGTAAAGATGACGGTAGGTCGCGCTGGCGGCGCAGAAATAGTGATTGTTTTGTAAGGGATAGAGATGGTGGCCACCTCATCCTCTTTCTTACTGACTATCTTCTCATTCTTTTTGTCACAGATCTTGTCAAACTGCAGAACACCTTCGTCTATCATACATTGTATATAACTCTTCAAACTCTCACACCCTTCAGGATGGGCGACACAATTTTCACAATCCTTTTCACACTCGGGAAACACCCCACCTTCTAACAACTTGCATTTTACAAAACTTAAAGGAGTCTTCAATTCCTCAACATCATATACCAGATCTAAATCCTCCCATTCAACGACAGCATTTACTCTACCTGCTCCATGATTTGGCATAGGGTTCTGATCAACATTCGGCGCATCATGGTTGAAATTAATGGCCCTACTATTAACAAGGTCTTGTACCTTGTTCTTGAAGGCTTTGCAATTATCAATATGATGGCCGGGAGCGCCAGAGTGGAAGTCACACCTAGCATTGGCGTCATACCCGGGTGGTGGTGAGCCATTTAGAGGGGCCATCGTCCTTTTCTGGACCAATTGCAATTGCAATAAGTGTTGTAGTAGCTGAGAGTAAGGCATTGGTGGTGCGTCAAAGTGCCTATCTACCATCCTTCTTCGGTCTTGATACGGTCTTGGTGCGTAATTCTGTTGTTGTGGTTGTTGTCGTTGCTGTTGTTGCTGTTGACGTGGTTGTTGCTGAGGCTGTACTGCCGGGATGGCAATACTAGCTACTTGTGGTTGTTGTTGATAGTACGGTCGTGGGCGATACTGATTCTGATTCTGGTTCCAATTTTGATTCTTAAAACCCGATATTGCATTTGTCTCATTCTCCTTTCTTTTAATACCGAAGTTCTTTCTTCCACCTCCAGATGAGGTCCCTTCTCCTGCTTGTATTTTACCCAATTTAATCCCATTTTCTACTCTCTCGCCTGTGATGATCAGATCTGAGAAACTTCCAGACATGTTGCTTATCAATTTCTCATAATACACACCGGGTAGTATAGCTACAAACAAGTCGATGAGTTCTCTCTCCACCATTGGAGGTTGAACCCTCGCAGCCAACTCGCGCCATCTCTGGGCGTACTCCTTGAATCCTTCGTTGTTCCTTTGCGATAGGTTCTGTAACTGTACACGATTTGGTGCTATGTCACTGTTATACTGGTAGTGTTTGACAAAAGCTTCTGCCAAATCCTTCCAACTTCTGATATGGACCGGCTCCAGTCCCATGTACCATTCTAAAGATGGACCTGACAAGCTATCTTGAAAGAAGTGCATCAGCAACTTCTCATCATCGGAGTATGCAGACATTCTTCGGAAATAGGAGCGAAGATGCACCCTTGGACATGTTGTTCCTTTGTATTTATCGAAATATGGCACTTTGAACTTTGGAGGAATCCTAAGTCCCGGAATAAATCCCAGATTGGACATGTCAAGACCCATAGTATTCTGGCCTTCAAGAATGCTCCTCATCTTTTCTTCGATTGCATCAGACCTTCTATTAGCGTCAATTCGTAATCCTGCCCCAAGGTCTCCCATGGAGAAGACGTCATCTTGCTCATCTTGGTTCCACTGAGGACCATTGTTAACAGGCACGGCGCCCGCCGCAACTGGGATGGGAATTCCATCTTGGTTTTATCCACCCGGAATATTGACTACAGTTGGACCACCATTGGCCTGCGAAGTGCTACCATTAACCAGAGGAGGAACAACGGTAGTTCCTCCATGCAGAACTCCACTTCCATCCACTCGAGCTATTAGTGGTTGAACCAGCATTCTCAATTGTTCCTGCCCATTGGCTACCCCTTGCATTGTTTCCATGAATTGCGCCATCTTTTCCCTAAACTCCTGCAGATCTTGTTGTACTTGATCCATGACTCTTCGTTGGTTTCCTCTTGTGTTGTAGGAATGTTGAGAAGTCATCTTGTTCTTTCTCTTTCTTTCCTTCTGAAATGGCAAGCGGTATGAGGTCGGGTTTCAGGGGATGCAAAAATGATGCGTGAGTATATGCAATGCTCGAATGATGTTCAAGGGACTTTCAAGATTTATGATTATCAATGGTATTATGGAACTATAAATGAATAGTAAAGAATGCACAATTTAAGCCAAGAAGCAAACTTTCATTAATTTTGAGGGAAGATTCAATACAACTGATTGTTCAATAAGCTGCAAAATGAAAACTCATGCTACAAGAAAATACTGAATGAACTAAAAATCTTTCTTCCGAAGACGTTCTTCAAGCTTTTTCGTCTCGGACATGAATCTTCTAACCATTTGGTCACAGAGCCGGATAAAGTGATGGATGGAAGGAGGAATATCATTTCCTTCCAAGTCTTGAATTGCGTTTTCCAACCTCCATGGGATATCCCGGATCATAAGGTTGCAATGCTCCACTAGGTTGTTATACCTAGCACGACACATGTCTAGGGTCGGCTGGTAATAACAAAGAGAATCCTCATACGTATCCAAAAGTTCATTAAGTTGAGCTTCCTTCTTCAACCATAGTGAACTGTTCCTTTGTAGGGCCTCGAAACGGTCTTTCCACAAGGTGGTTGTTTCCTGAGCAGTCTTCAATTCTGAGCATTTGTTGTGCCATACATCAGAGGTGACATATGAAGCTCTCAATGCTTCCTCTTTGAGTTGTCGCTCGCTTTCGGCTAGAATTAAGGCACCCCTCAACTTCTTTTCAAGGACATCAATATCGGCCTCAAGTTCCTCCCTTGACTTCTTCTTTTCAGCAGAGGCTATCTCGAAGAATCTCCACGCTTTATCACAAGAGGCCTTGGTTTCCTTTAGGCGTTGCCGGAGGGCTTTTATCGATGCATCAGCTCCTTCAAAACCTTCTTGATACCTGACCCTCAGATCCGCTTCTAGCTTCAACTTCTTGCTACTCTCAGCCGCTTGGTCTTGTTCGAACTCCACTTTCCTCTTATATTGGCCATTCTCCACTCTTGCTTGGTGAACCTCAGCCTGAAGGTCTTGATTTTCCTTTGTCAACCTTTCTATCACTAGCTTTAGCTTCTCATACTCCTCCATGGATACATGAGTAGGAGCAGGAAGTTCTTCTCTCATGGATGGTTCGGAGGGAAATGGAAGCAATCTTTCGACCACTCTAGCTTGCAACCATCGGTTGTAGGGCTCCTTAGCCACACAGTTCTTCGCCTTTAACTTTTTCCTCCCCTTCGTATGAACCTTGGCCCACGCTTTAACAATATTCCTGACAAACACAGGATCATCTGTTGTGGCTAGCAAAAAGAAACTCTGAACCTTCTCTGCTTCGGGCTCATCTTCCATGGCATAGCCCAACTGACGCAACACCATGACAGGGTTGTAGTTAATACAACCAGCCCTACTGATTAGAGGTACGTTACCGAAATTTCCACAACTAAAGATGATATCCACGTCGTAATACTCATGAGAGTACCAAGCAATATCACTGGCCTCTAGAGACATAATGCGTTGAGACCATTTCAGTTTCTTCTTGTTTTCCAGAAACGGCCCTTTCTTCGGTAGGTGGGAAGCATACCATTTGAACAGTAGATGAGAATAGCATTGGACCACTCATGTCTTCTTTTCACTTCTCCAATGAATGGAGTGGTAAACATCGGCGAGGAGGGTAGGGATAGGATTCTTTTGCATGAAGAGAATGATAGCAGTAATGTCTATGAAGTTGTCCACATTTGGAAAGAGGACAATCCCATAAACCATTAGAGCAATGACAACACCAAAACCTTCCCAATCCCCATTGGTCTTGTACTGATCGGCTTTATCTAGCAAAAACTTCAAAGGAAAGCCTTGAGTACCTCCCTTATTGGTTAGACCATCTTTAACCTCTTCCTCGGTCATACGGAGAGCAAGAGCAATGACAGAAGACTTTGGCTCTTCTTCTAGGCCGGTATAAATAGGTTGATCCTTGATCTTGATATTCAAAAGGTGAGAATATTCTTCAAGAGTAGGAGCCAACTGATAATCTTGAAAGGTGAAGCATCTGAGAGGCGCATCATAAAATTGAACCATAGCGAACAAAGCCCATGTATCGACCCCAGAATGGATAAGGTCAAGCAATTTCCCATATTTCCCTTGAAAGTTAATTTTGACAGCTTTTGCCACATCAATCAAAAGATCTTGGATTGGTCCCAACTTCGGTTCTCTGAACTTTAAGGAATTTGTACTTCTTTTCCTTTGATCATTCATCTTGTTCTTCAATACCTATGATAATCACAGTCCCTTAAGTCCCTTGATATGCAACAATGCTATGAAATGCAATGCTTTATGGATGCATATGAGAATGGAAACACATGGTTTAAAGTCACAGATCCTGCAGGGTATTGTAACAAAATATCTCTCACCACGGGTAGGCAATCTATTGGTTTATAAAAGGGCATCCCAAAAGGCTTTTAAACAAAGTCCCATGCACTAACCCTCGAAAGTTTTCCATCATAACGACTACTTGTAAGACGATAATCCCTTCAAAAGGATGAACACAGAGTTATGTTTTAGTAACCTTTTGGAATAAGGTTCTACAAGAGGTCCTCAGAATCACGGAATCCCACGTCGGAAATAAAACGCCGTTACGACTACACGTAGGACATAATCTTTCCAACGGGGTCTCATCTGAGCGGTGGAATTCGATCCATTTCAACGAGTCCTACGTCTCGCAAATCAGAAAGAAACCACCTCCTAGTCTTAGTGTATACTCGAAAGCTCGGGTAGAAAGCTTTATCCTCATAAACCATCCCAAAAAACCCAACAGGTTAGAAAGAAACACAATAGTAAAATAAAATAAAACATAAAAGCAAATAAAGCACAAATGCAACAAACAAACTAGGTTTGGCTTGCTAGGAGTCCCCAGCAGAGTCACCAGCTGTCGCTACTCGAAAAATACGCGCAACGACGGGGAAGGCGAAAAAGGAAAAGGACAGAAGAGTCGCCACCGAACTTTATTTATCCCATGAGGGGAAAGGAAAATATCGAGAAAACCTTAAGAAAAGAATGGACAAGATGGTCTCGCAACCAAGATTGGGTTCGGAAGCCGGTTATGTAAGGGGAAGGTATTAGCACCCCTCACATCCATCGTACTCGATGGGAACCATTTGTTTGTTGTATGCGATTTATTTGCTTAAATATTATGTTATAAGAGAGTGTTCCAACGGATAGAGGGAAAGGTTAGTAATTGGGAAAAGAGAGATAACATGGGAAGGAAAAGAAAGAATGGACTCGGTAGGACTTCACGGTCCTAGGCCTACGTATTCTCGATAGACATGAGAAAATCAGAGTCGACGTAGTTCGGGAAACTACCGATATAAGGGGGAATGTGCTCGACAAGGATTGTGGCCCTTGTGCCTACGTATCTTTACTTGAAAAAGTAAAGAATCAGAGCAGCCGTAGTTCGGCCTACGGTTTGTTGATGTTTTTTATGGATGATGCTATCGTACGCATTCTACCAGTTAGGTGTATTGCTGCTCGCTCGTTGGAGACTTAGGCGTTACCTGTTTGCAGTAGAACGGACGTAACATATCCTTTTTGAAATGATTAGGTTTTCCCCATGCGAGGCAAGATGTCACATTTGATTTGTGAGATTGTTTTTTAGGGGTGAGACATGTCCTCGGATAGTAACCCCTATGGGCAGTACCCAATTCTTTATCTCAAAGTTTTTGTTATGAAAGGGTGTGGCGAACATAGCGTCTTCGTATTGAAAGACGAGTATCAAAACCACACACACTACAGTGAGCGTCTCGACACTCGGAGAGGAAGAAGTCTACACTTAATCCTTTCTCTTTAGTTCAATACAAAGAGAACTTCATTCTCTTATCAAAGTGTTTCTTGGTTTTGAATGGTAAGTGCTTTTGTGACAGAGAACCCTACGGTAAACGTCAGCACTCGGGATAGGAGAAGGCCTACGCCTAACCACTCTACGACCATTCAAATTTTTGTTATGAAAAGAGTTTGAAAATGCACTCGGTGCGGGACGGAGGTTTTAGGTGTGAAAGGTTGCGAAAGGAAATTGTAGAGGGAGATAGGTGGCGGATAAAGTCACGTCTTCATATTGAAAGACGAGTATCGAGACCATCCATACTACAGTGAATATCCCAACACTCGGAGAGAAAGAAGTCTACACTCAATCCTCTCTCTTTAGTTCAATACAAAGAGAATCGATTTATTTGTTGTAAGTGTTTTGAAAATGCACTCGGTACGGGGCCGAGGGTTTTTTAGGAGAAAAAGGTGTGGATGGAAACGTCTTCATATTGAAAGACAAGTATCAAAACCACCCACACTATAGTGAGCATCTCGACACTCGAAAAGGAAGAAGTCTACACTCAATCCCTTCTCTTTAGTTCAATACAAAGAGAACTTTACCCTTTTATTAAATATGGCGAATTGGCTTAACAATCGTTTGAGAAAATTCGCTTGACGTTGGGTCAAGGATTTAATTGTTTAAAAAGGTTTGAGGTGAAGCGAGCAAGGTCGACGGCAGACGCACAAGGCGGCCGACTTACAAGGGTTAAAAACGGCTCAATAAAATCGAGAGTTTGCTTTTCAAAATGGTTTTTGGAATCAAAAGTCACCAGGGACAATAGCAACATTCCTACTAAAATCATACAACATATGGCATTAGTCGGCTAAAAAAAAATAAATAAATAAATCGTGACATGCCAATAAAAACGACACGAAGGGTTTTTTGAAGATATTTGAAGGCATAACAAACTGCACAAAGCCAGAAATTTCTCGTTTTTTGCAAGTTTTGAAGCCATGAGTCGACCATAGGGTCAGCGCATGACTTTCAGCCTTTTCCCACGGCTCGGCGCATAAACACCATGTGTCGACCATACACTCGGCGCACATCATTTTGATAGACTGACGGGTAAGCGCCCGCCGACTCATGCGTCGACGCATACTGTAAGTTTTTTAAATCTGTCTAAAAAAGCAGGCTATGCGTCGACGCATAGACCTGCTATGGTCGACCGTTAGCCTGTTAAAACAGCCAAAATCCTAATTTTTTCTACGTTTTCTTTCATTTTCGTAGTTTCTTGACAATGGTTTCTTGGTCCCTTATGGGGCCTTACATGGTATGTACAGTTCAACAACACATAAAAAGAGTAAACAAAATGAATATAAGAGCAAAGAAATAAAGAGAGAAAAGTTTGAGAAAATGGATACCCAAGAGTTTCTTCTTCTTGCAAGTCCTCCTTGGTTTCGGATGAATGTGCTCCACTCCTCACTCTATGTTGTGAAGGCTCTTGCTCTTTAGTGGTTCTCTTTTTCTTTCTTCTCTTTTTGCTGGTTTTTTGCTCTCTCTCTCTTTTCTCCCAAATCTCTCTATCTCCAAAATGTTGTGTATGTGAATGATAGTGCATGACCCTTTTGTGCAGCCTCCAAGCCTCTTAATCTCACTTTTTCCTGCTGCATTTTCTGTTGTACCAAAAGCATAGCTCTTGCACAACTTTCAATCTTCAAAGTTTCCATTTTTGGCAACAATTATGGCCACTTTCTTGGTGCAGCCCCACTTTTTCCACTTCTATTATGCTGCTTTTGCTGTATTTTTCTGCAGCACTCCACCTTTCTATTCATCCTTGTACCCATTGGTTGGTTGATTTGTTTGGACATACTCATGTAGTCAATACACTACCTTTTGGACATCATTTTCAAATTCTGATTTTTGATGTGTAGATGTATCAACATAAACTTATAGCCTTGGTTTTGTGACATAAAATGATTTTGTAATATGATACACATTGTCACTTCTTGCATGGGGCTGTTTTGGATTGCATTCATATTGCCCATGAATGTATGCATAGCCTTAATCTTGAGATATTCCAACATTGAATTAGCTCTTAAATATTTTCTTTGCATGTTTGTAAGCACAAAGAGGACCATATGGACTTGATGAGGCATAGGGGATACCATGGCATGAAGTTATTTTGAATCTTGAATTAAGACTAGAAATAGCTTAATTTCCTAAGCATTATCAAGAGTTTGAAATTTGGTAACCAATGTAACATTCTTGAAAATGTCAAGAGATTTATCTTTGTAAAAACTCTTGAATCTAGCCTTGAATTTATGAACCTTGAATTTGGAATGATGGGCCTCCCTTATGCCATTGAATTTGAAAGAAATGAAGAAATGAGTCAAGCCTTGAAAGAGGGCAAATTTTGGGGTGCAACACATGGTCTCTTCTACAAACTTTTAGTTTAGGATATCCTCTTTGCAAATATCATTGGTTTGCTCCAATTTGCTCATGGATGAGTGAGATATGACTCTTGCTAGATGACTTGAATCCTTGATTTCCACACTTTGAATTTTTCAACCAAAACCCTAATTTAACCAAACTCTTGATTTTATGATTCTAACTTGATCTTTCTTGATTCATTCATATGAGACCATGAAATAAGACTTGTGAAGTTTATAGTTGACCATAAAACCCAAATGTTGACTTTTAGGAAGCTACAGTCAACTTTTGAATCAGATGAAAACAAAACTTATCCCATCCACTTAGGACACTCTTGACTTGAGTTTCTTGGGACCAAATGAGCTCTTTGAGACCCTTGAAATTCATGAGGGTTCCTTGGTTTATTCCTCAATCAAATCTTGGTTAATAAGGACTTTCCATTTTCCTCCACATGCCTTAATTCCACAAAACAAACAAAACCGCAAAGCTAGATGAATCGGTTAGTGATGCAAGGATGATTGACCTAAAATGATATGTAAAAGATCAAAGAATCTGAGGGTAAAATTTGGGGTATGACAGTTGACCCTATTTAAATATCTTTCTCATATGACATGAGCGATAATAATCCTCGTAAAATCAAGGTGAAAGATATTTAAATATAGCAAACCGGAATTTTTTTCCCTTAGATACAATGTTATGTTAAGGACGACAAAAACTATGCAAATGTTGACATGTGATGAACTCTAACATGATAAGAATGATGAATGATAAATGCAAAATGCATAGGGAAAAGAGATCAAATAGGGAGAGAGACGACACAATGAGTAACCACTCACTAAGGAAAGACAGCAACACTGGGGGAGCTGAAACAGACTGAGGGAATCTAAAGTGATGGAGCAGTAGGTTCAAGCATGACTAGCCGACACTTTAGAAGGATAGGATCCTCCCTGGAGGTAGAACCAAAAGATGGTTTCCACTGGGGAATATCTATAATGAAGTATGATCTCCACTGGAGATCAATTTAAACAGAGGATTGATCTTCTAACAAGAGAATCAAGAAAAAGTGGTATTTTAACCAGAGACCAAGGGAGTTGAGAAATAATCTTCTTATAAGAGATCAGGCAAATATTGGAAAGCAAACAAACTTTCTAGAAATTTCTTAAAATGAAAAGTTCGAACAGGATCTTTAAGAAACACCATAATAGACAGAGAAATAACAAACTCTAAATATCAAATCAAAGTGGGATAAAAGTGCCAAAATAATTGGACTTTGGGTACCAATAACCATTAGATTTTAAAAAAATATCAGTCACCACTGGACTTTTGAAAAAAATGTCAGTCACCACTGACTTTAAAAATAAATGCCAGTCATTACTGGACTTTCAAAAGGGATGCCAATTACCATTAGAATTTAAACAAATTCCAGTCACCACTGGACTTTCAAAAGAAATGTCAATCACCATTGGACTTAAAAATAAATGCCAGTTACCATTGGACTTTTAAAAGAAATGCCAGTCACCACTGGACTTTAAAAATAAATGTCAGTCACCACTGGACTTTTAAAAGAAATGCCAGCCACCACTTGACTTTAAAATAAATTCCAGTCACCACTGGACTTTTAAAAGAAATGCCAGTCACCGATAGACTTTAAAATAAATGCCAGTCACCACTGGACTTTTAAAAGAAATGTTAGTCACCACTAGACTTTAAAAATAAATGTAAGTCATCACTGGACTTTTAAAAGAAATGTCAGTCACCACTGAACTTTAAAATAAGTGTCAGTCACCAGTGGACTTTTAAAAGAAATGTCAGTCACCACTGGACTTTAAAAATAAATGTCAGTCACCAATGGACTTTACAGGGATATTAGTAATAACCAGATGAACAAAATTAGATAGCAGCGGACCTAAAGGGTGTCAATGACGATTGTACTTGCAAGCAGCAGCGTCAGTAACAACTAAACTTCGAAGGGGAGACAGGTAATAAGCAGATAAGCAGTAACGATATCTGCGTGTCAACCAAAGATCTTAACAAAGATGCCAGTTACCACTGGACTTACTGTGGGTCTCATAAAAGAGATGTGGGTTGGTTGTTTTAGGAGTCAAATTCCTCAAATCAAGAGAAAGAACCAACAAAATTTTCCTCAACTTTCTCAAATAGAACTATTTAATTTAAGTATAAATTTCAAGGAGATGTTGTTACCACAACACTGCTGGAGAAAGATTTTGAGGAACTTATAAAAGATTCTTCCCGGAGAATATAGTTGTTGCACCCTAAAATTTGCTCAACCTTATTCACCTGGTTTATGTTTCAATACCATTAGCATTTGCATATAGAGTCATGTACATTAGCCTAACCCCCTGCATAGCATAAGTATAGCAAGTCATCCAACAGGGGACCAATCATTATTCTCATCTCTAGAGGCCTATCAAGAGGTTATTATCCTGATTCAATCTCATTTAAGTCATCAGAGAAGAATTTGAAAGTTGGAGAAGTCAGTGGATCAAGCATTGAGTCTATCTCCTAACTGAGGGTATCTGAGGACCCACAAGTAAGTGGTGAGCTGTGGATGGAGTATGGAGAGTGTGTGGGCATCATGGGAGACTTATAAAGGCATTTAGAGAAGGAGACAAGTCATTGGTGTAGTCATAAGAGTTGGGGATGAAGACAGTCAACTAGGATTTCATCTGGGACAACCCTAGGTCAACCCTAGGTCAATTGACTGATTGAAAGGCATTAGAGGTCTATTGGAGAGATGTGGGGTTCATAATTTGACATGTAGAAGAGTATATGGTGATATTCCAAGAAGAATTCAAGAGAAATCAAGGAGAAGAGGAGTTTCTAAATTAGGGTTTCTGTGTAAAATCCCCGAGTTTAGGTCAAATTTCCAAGCAAGATAAGTCAAAATACAAGCTTCAAATGGATCCTTGGCCAACATGAAACTTGTAGAGGATCTTAAGACCTTTAATTTGAGTGGTGGAAGACATCAAGAAGATTTATAGAACTCAAGTTATGGTCCTTGCAAGTTACAGGTCATCTGAGGTATCTGAAATTTTGTCTGTGAAAGTGACTTGACTTCCAAGCTATTTTTACCCCTCAAGGAGATTTCAAATGAATTTCTGGTCAACATAAGAATTGTTCCTAATTGTCTTAGCTTTCTAGAATGGTATGGTATGCCTTCATATTATTTGTGGAACTCTACTTATGGTCTTGGAAAGCAAAGGGTATTTTGGTCATCTGAGGATTACAGGTCATTCTTAGCCTATGCCTAAAACGCATACAAGGAAGCTTCAAATGAAAAACTTCCCAACATCAAAGTTGCTCAAAATGCCATTTTAAGTCAAGAAAAGAAGTCATGGAAGTTTGGAAATGCATAGAATGAGACTTGACCAAAGTTGGTGAAAAATGACCTAAAAAAGGCATATAAGTTGAAAAAGTTGAAATAAAAAATTGGTTTGAGAGATCTACAAATCCAATATGGGTCATCCAATATACCAAATTGATTCCCAACATCATTTTAGAGACATTGGTTCAGCCACATTTTTGAGTTTAGGCTTACAAATTGGACTTCCTTTGTAAACTTGTTTCTTGCATCATAAGGCAACTTGGTAAAACTTAACACAAGGCAAGGAAAAGCTTGGTTTTTCATACATACACTCCCAATATCTCATGAAAGGAGATTTTAACTCAAGTTTACAAAGGTACAAGCATGAGATAAGAGAATTCAAAATACCATCAAATGATAAGTTCATGAAATTTCCACAAGTTTCTAGATCCCTCTAGGACCAATCTAGAAGCTTCTCATTCTGTTAATCATCATCTATATAAGGAAATGAAGCCATTTGTGCATTGGTTGGTGATTCTTTGAGCTTGCAAACCCCATTTTGATTCCTTCACCCCCATTTGCATTTTCTCTTCAAACTCCATTGAAACTTCATCAATCATCTTAATTTCTGTTATCATCATCATCCACCATCATCATAGAGTAATTGGCAAAGAAAATTGAGAGGAACTCGTGGCTGGTTTGTGTGATCCAAGTTTTCACTCCAAGTTGCATGAAGAAGGGGATAAGGTGATTCAAGAAGTTTGAGCCACAACCATTGCAAACAGTAGAAAGCACACCATTGGAGGAGCATCTAGAAGCAATTACAAGCCTTGGATCCACCTGCAACTACCTCTGCCATAGCTGCTAAACAGGTTGGTATTTTCTGTTTGCTCTCTTTGATTAGGTGTTGTTAGGTTAGATTAGTGGTATAAGATTGTTAGGGTTAGGAAGAGGAACATTTACCCCATCTGTTATGGCCATTAGAGGCAATTGGATTAATGATGATGAAACTGTGATGATCAAGAACTCCTGAATTAGGGCAAGGCAATGTTAGATTTTTGGCTCAGAATACTCACCATGACCTGTAGATCGTTCTAGGTTAGTTTGAGTAAGATTGGTGATCATGCACATCAGGTGCAATTCAGTGGTACCATGATCTTCCAGCTATCGAGCTCGAGTATGCAATGAGATTCAGCAAAATCTAGGGTTAGGATCTTGTAGAGGGTGAAGAGTAGAGCAGTTTTGGTTTTAAGGTCGTGGCGTTTGGTTGAGTGAGGAGGGAGAACTGAGCAGTGGAAGTTTGTGCATGGGAGAAGAATTTCTGAAACCCTAGCTCCTCGTTGGGGACGATGAAGGCTAGCCGTCCGATTATTTCTTTCTAATTGACCTTTTCATCTCATCTGACGGCCCGTATTTGAAGTTGAAAATGGAGGGAGCTGACTAAAGCGAAACGCAGCGTTTCACTTAAACGCGCGTCTGGGCTGGGTCCAACAATTCATATCCCCACCCCCGTTTATAAGCCCAATGCAATTTAGGCGTGATGTCGTTGCTACTTGCACCGAGGGCTTGTCTTTTTCTTTGGCATTTTTTCATTTGATTTTTCTGAGCGTGTTGGGCTTCACGTTATTGTTATTTGCACCCCTGGGTTCTTGGCCCATCCTGATAAACAACTAGGCGCCTCTGCTATTCTCACCTCCTCCCTTTATTTCTCTATATTTCATTTTTTAATTTCTTTTCATTTTCATGCATTTTTGTAAAAATCATAAGAAAATGAAAACTTCATATTTTTTAATGATTCTTTTTGCATTAATTTCTTCAAGATGTCTAAAAAATTATAAAAAATAAAAATTGCATTTTATTTTTTATTTGATATTTTTCCCATATTTTCCAAATAAATGCCTATTTTAGGTGTTTCATTTCATACATGATTTTGTTAATTTTTGTTCTAATAGTTGCTTTAACATTTTTAATCCATTCTTTTTAGGTTGTTTAGTTTAGACATTCAACTTGTACATACAATTTAGTTCCCATTTTTAGAAGTTAATTTTAGGTGATTAGTTTAGGTGTGAATAACATGAACAAAATTAGGGTTTAATTGACAACATAGGTGAATAAGTTCATTTCCCTTAGGACTTAGAGTTTGAATATTTTGGCTATGGGACTATAGGGACTATGGGTAGTTATTTGATCCCTTAGAAATCACTAGGATTCCCCTACTGCTATTATTACTGTCTGTATTTGATTGACTGGTATGGTGTGCCCTCTGGGGATTATTGTTTGTCTGTATGGGTATTGGGATTGCTTGGGGATTGGGGGAGCTGAAGCCTTGTGATGATAGAGCCATTGGAGATCCAGAGCTTGAAGACCAACTTCCAGAGTTGATGAGGAGATTCCTGCTAGCAGCTGTTGAGGAGATTAGGGTTTAGGAGCTAGGCAGAGCTCTAAATTAGAAAGCTTGATTCTCAAACATGGAAGGTTTTGACTGCCTCCATTCCTCTCTGTGATACAGAGTCTCTCTAAGACACTCACCCCCTTCCTTTGGAAGGCTTGGTGCTACTGTCTAAGGGATAGAACTCTTGAGAGAAAATATCTTATGTGTTAGTAGCAGTTGGTTTGCCACCCTTGGTGGTCAGCTAAGTGCTTAACACCCCAATTCACTCCTGTGATTGATCCCTCAGCTTGGAGGTTAGGACTTGAAGAAAAGCCATTGCAGATGGAAGATTGATGATCAGGACCTTGCTGGAAGGCTGTGGAGATGGGGATTGATGCTTGCTGAAGCTTGTAGCTGATTGGAGATAACTTGAAGACTGATGTGGTGCAGAGCTGTTGTGGCTGTTTATTTTTGCTGTATTTCATTTCTGATGTATTGATTGGTTTTCTGGATTGTATTGTTTGCTGTTTACCCTGTTGGGTTGAAAGTGAACCCCGTTCACTTTTGCCTATTGTTTTCTAGGTTCGAGGTTGAGTGGGACTCCCTTGCCTCGCTTGTATTGTTGCATCCATGCATTTTACCGTTTTACTGTATATATCTGATATTGTTTCTATTTCCGTCTATTCCCTTAGGATCTCTGTTTCTCTCTGTGCAAGAGAGGAGCATGATAGACACTAGGTCTTAACCCATGCATGATAACATTAGGTTAGTTTGATTCCCTTTGCAACCGTAGGTTAGGGTTCTGTCTTTTCTTTCTCACAACAAACAGAAAAATACAATAAATATTTCAAACACAATAAAAGACACTTCTTCCGTAAAAGAATGTGAACTCATCAAAACGTCCTTTTTGTCCGCTTGGACCAGTAATTAGAAAAACCTTTTTCAGAAGGAATAAAATCAATCAAGACAGACTTGTGTCGTACGTGGCCCGAACTACGTTTGCTCTGATCTTTCATGCTGTATAAAAGTACGTAGGCATAGGATGCGATATCCTAGCGAGCAACCTTCCCCTCCTTTCCCGTAGGTAGGCGAACTACGTTGACTCTGATTTCTCGTTCCAGACGGGAATACGTAGGCATAAAGTGTGATACTTTGCCGAGTCATTTTATTTTCATCTTCTTGTCTTTTCTTTTTAATCCCTGACCTTTAGTGTAGATAGAATAACAATCCATACCCGAAAACAAGCGTGGATCCCGTCGAGTACGACGGACGTGAGGGGTGCTAATACCTTCCCCTTGCATAACCGACTCCCGAACCCAGGTTTTGGTTGCGACGACCATACCTTTCCCGTGTTGTGCGAGGTTTACTCTGAGCGTTTCCTTTCCCTCCCGTGGGATAAATAACGCACGGTGGCGACTCTTTTGTTCAGCCGGCGCCGATTTTCGCAGTAGCGACAATAGTGCACAGTAAATGGACGTCCAACATAGATTTGGAAGCAATATCTGTCAAGGACCAAAGTTTAATCTAGGAACGAGCTAGAAAGAAACGGTCAAACAAGACTCCAACCATTGAGAAATGAACTCAAATGGGGATTTATCTTATCCAAACGTGGAAAAGATAACTGAAATAACCATCATCCACGAGGATCGAACTCTGTGGGGAATTAGAAATGATGGGAAATTTATTCCTAAGGGTTGACAACTCTATTGGGGAGAAGAGACAAACCCAGTCACTTGGGGAATATGTTGCCAAAGTGAACAAAACACTAGAAAGGTAGCAACATACTCAGATGCTATGCATATGTATGAATGATTGTATGCCATGTTTATGCTTATGTTTATACCGACAAAACAGACAAAAGGGAAGCGAAACCGGAGATGAAATAAACATCCCGACAAGGATACTCAGCCAACTTCACCAGATTGGACCATCACTAGGGATGAACATGTAGAATCAAACAGCTCTACTTCAAGGTTACAACCTTCTCCGAGAAAAAGAATATTCCACTCAGGATGTAACGTCATGACTTCACTAGGATTTCCATCATGAACCTGATTTTCTTGTTGGAAAAAAAAGTCCATGAAGAAATGTCAAGATCAACTGAAGTAACAACTTATTGGGGAGCTAGCAAACAATGTCACAAAAACAATATAGTTCTTCACTCTAGCTTGCATAATGATCATCATAATAAGTAACGACCCTTGCAACAAATAATCTTCAAATTTCCGCTGCCCTAGATTACATGGTCTACAGGAAGAGATCATCAAAAGGATTTTACATAAGAATTGGCATACAAGATGCTTCAATATCTTCAAACTCTTAGGAAGATTCACCAATCTCGACGTAATTGTCCCAGTTTAACTGCAATTGCACAACAAAATTCTCAAACTTGTCTGTCAGACTGTGGGGGTGACAATTGGGGGAAAAACTTGCCCTTATTAGTTGGTGGGTTTCTGAGAATTGCCCCACACTAACTGCCTTTGAGATTAATCCAATATCGACCTGACTACTCCTGATTAACTGGTCTTTGAGAGGTTTATCAATTCTGGATCCGACTGCCCCAGATCATCTGAATCTTAGACAACAAAATCTTTGGACTGTGAATAACAACTGAGAAGCAGACTTGCCCCTGTTAATGAGTCATTGGAGTCCTTTCCTTGAAAGGAGTTGGGAATTTTTTTTCCATAAAATGACCTCAAGATGGCTTGTCCCAATGTTCTGAATTTTGAAGAGTTCTGCCCCTGATTCGCTAACTCCCGGGGATGGGTGATTAACAAATCCTTCAAAATTGGTTACCCCATGCTGAGCTTCCTATACCAAGTCAAATTCCCTAGCTAGCTCCATTTGTTGGGATTTCTTTGATATCAAATTGTCTTGTAAACCGTGTTGTTCATTAAAAATTGGCAATTTCAATGCAACATTCATGCAAGCTTTTGAAAACAAGGTTTATTGGTAAAACACGGTGGAGTGATTCAAAGATCAAAAACAAAGTGGATCCTGTCATTTACAAAATGACAGGTGAAGTGATCAATAAAAAGCAAAGATCATTAGGAGTCAGGTTATCCAACCTTGTTGTGGTATGATTTCAAAACAACCTTACCTCAATTAGGTATTTTAAGGGTTATAACGTGGCTTGGTTCAAGGTTCATGAAACAAAGGATAAAGGCTCAAATTTTATTTGTTCCCACCCGATATTCATGATGAACTTCCATCCTATATTCAGTTAACTCAGGTTATGCATTCACGTTCCTGTAGGTTAGGATTTGAACTGAAGATAGTTGTTTATGGTTTAAAAATCTAGAGTATCACCACTCCCTTACAACACTGGGTTATTTTTTTCTATTGAGGACTTTCAGAGTGAACACTTTAAAGAATTCCTCTTTGTATCATCCCTAACTTTTTCCTGAACTGTTTCTTTTGAATTATACAGTCAGCGGGATACCCCATTTTGCATAAGCCTCCTTCATACGTTTTGACTAAGCGGCTTTTTCTTTTTTAATTTTTTCTTTTGAGAAAGAAGGTGACTACCTGGTTTAATGGCTATGGTGAACCATCATTAGCCTTTAGGCTTGGAAAACATCTTCAGCACTTGCTTGTTGTGTGCGAAGGAAAACCTGTGAGCACAACCTTTATATGAAAGGTGTCTTGTATGCACATATTTCCAAGTTAACTGAGAACTACCCACCTCAGGTTTGAGATTATAGTTTTTTGAGATATGAAGGAAACTTCTACTTCTAGGCTCAAAAGGGTTAACAAGGGATTAACTCCTTATTTCTCCAGTGATTGGGAATTGAAACAATGCCTTACATAATCGACAGAGTTTAATTGAAAGCATACCAACAACAGTTCCGGATATAATATTTATGTCATCCTCCTCAATCTTTACTTAAACAAAAGTTTGATAAAGATAAGTGAATGGAAAAAGGATAAATATTTTTGCTTTTTATGACAATAAAAGAAAATGAGTGGATACGAATGGATTGATCCAAAAGATGCACAAACATTTCATTAATCTTACCAATTCAACAACAACAAAGCTTACAAGCATACATGAAATTAAAAAGCAAAGAAAATACAACTGAAAATACTGAAACAATTAAAACACAACCAGCTTCAGAGAATTAACTTTAACAACTTTAATTTCCAGGCCCAAGCAGGGGAACACCTTCATCACTGATTACTTGCTCCTTGTGGTGCAAGACCTTGAGAGGCCTCATAAGTCCTTTGTCTTTTGATTCAGGAGTCGAGACACTGGCACTTGTCTTACCTTCTTGAGGTTTTAGCAGCTCCAACAAGATTTGCAATTTCATCCCAAAACCTTTGCATTCTTCAACCAGGTCCCTCATTGTCCTAGTATGGTACTTGCATTCAACTTCTGGGTGATTTTCTTTGAGGATCAGATCTTTGTCATAGATCAGCTCTTGCACAATAGATCGTAATGCCAAACAAGTGTCTAGGTCATGTCCTTCAACCCCTTTATGAAACTCACAAGTCAAAATTGCGTTGTTCCATGGTCATAGCACAGGGTTAAGAGCTCGCGGAGTCACCAACGAGTTCTAAATTAGTAGTGGATAAAGCTTACTTAGTGGCACAGGAACCATCTTGTAGCATACCTTATCCCTTTTGATAGAGTTTTTCTTATTCATGTTCTGGCTTCAAGAACCTTGAGGGGAAACAGCCAATGAATGTTGGGACGCTCTTTTGGTAACCACCTGATGAGGATGACATTTTGGCGCAGGCTCAAATGCTGGTTGACTAGAATTTTTCTCAGGTGTGTGTCCTTGATGTGGAAAAGGCACATGAAGTGGTGAAGGATTGTTAATTTGAATGCCTTGAGGCGTGAATGAGATTATCTCGGAGTCAAACAGGTTCTGAACGTTGCTCCTAAGCACATTACAGTTTTCAGTTGAATATTTTTGTGCCCCAGCATGGTAGCCACATCGGGTGTTGGCATCAAAGCTTGGCGGGTATGAAGGGATCACTAGACCTACCTCTTTTGGCACTAGCAATCCACTTTTAATCAAGTCTGGCAAAATCTGACTATACGTCATTGGTAGCGGAGTGAAATGGCTCTCTGGCTTCCTTGGCCTCTGTATGGCATGCTGACGCGGATGACGGCGGTATGACCTTTGATACAGAGGAGGTCCTTAAGTTGGAAGAGCCACCAGAGGTGACGAAGTGACAACCTCTCTGGGTGCAACAGGGTGAAAATGCCCCTCTTTCTTCATCAAGTTCTACAATGTCTCCAAGACCCAGTTCATCTAACCTTTGAGGGTCCTGATCTCTTTCTTCAAGGCTTCTTGGCCTTTCAAAAGCTCGTTCGTCGTCGCCATTGGTCCAAAATACATGTTAGGTATCCTTTAAGAGACAAGAAGAGGAAGATGAGACTCAAGGCTGAGAAATGAAAATGTAACAACATGCGTATGCAGTTCAAAAAAAGTTTCATGTAACTCGAATATTTACTAACATCAAGAGATACTTAAAAAACTCATTTTCATTAACCAACAGATTGAATTACAATATATCAGTACTTCTTACAAGATTCTTAAATAGAAAGCTAAATAAAAGCTAACAAAAGTCTTAAGAAGATCCTTCTAACAATCTCATGTTGAGCTTCTTGATCTCTTCTTCCATCTGAGCCTTCTCAAGAATAAGCTTATCCACAATCAGCTTCCACAGAGTCGACTGAGGGTTAGATGAACATAAATACCCTGATGATTTCCTCTTCTTACAAGAGAGCACTTCTTCATTCTTCATTTGCAGTTGTTTCTAGAGTTCTGCATTCTCCTCGGCAACCACTTGATACTTGTGCTTCCAAGCTTCTTCTGTTTGTTGTGATTTTCTCAAAGCGAATCTCAGCTCCTCTACTTCATACATGAAGATCAAGATGGGTTCCTCATTTAGAACCATGGGCTCTTGTCAATAGTAGGGCATCTTCAACTCAATATCCCTTTTTCAGACCCATTGGAGATAGGGTTCCAAGGAAACACAATTAGGCTTTCCTATGTCTTTCTTCCCCTTTTTATGCAAATGGCTCCAAGCATTCTGAATCTTCTCCTTTAGCTCCTTATTATCTTCCTCTTCCTTGAAGAATATACTTTCCACATGAACACTATTGGGTTTGTCCTTCAAAGGATATCCCAATTGTCAGTGAGCCAGGACTGGGCTATAGTTGATCCCTCCTTTAGTACCAAGAAAAGGCACATTACCAAAATCTCCGTAGTTATCAATAATCGTCACGTCATCATGGACATGATTGTACCAATTAATGTCAGAGTAGGTGAGAGCCATGATCTTCTATAACCACCAACCTTACTTAGGATCTCAAAAAAACGTTAGCCTTAGGCAAGTGCGAAATTAACAACTTGTATAATAAAGGGACACAGCAAGTGGTCATCCCTCTATTGTGGAAATTCCTCAGAAGAACAGAATGATAGGCATCCGCTAGCAAAGTAGGCACAGGGTTCTTCCTCAAGAAGATTTTTATGGCATTGAGGTCCACAAAGCTTTCAAAGCTAGGGAACAAAAATATACCATAACTAAGCAAGGCAAGGATAGCCTCGAATGCATCCATACTCAAATGGTCGGTGTAATACTGAGCTTTCCCAATCAAAAACTCTGCAGTTAAACCAAAAGCTCCCCCTTTTGTAGTTATATTATTTTGAATATCAACCAATCCCAAATGTGTAGCCTTGGTGATATCTTGATCCTTAGGGTCTTTCTCTAAGATAGGAAAAGGAGACTCGTCAAGAATAGGCAAACCAACAAAATAAGAGTATTTTTCCAGTGTAGGTACGAGCTGATAGTCAGAGAAAGTAAAACAATGGTAGACTGGATCGTAGAACTGAAGCAGAGTGGAGAGAAGTCCCTTACCCATCTTTATCTTCAATAATGGCAATATTTTTCCATATCTACTCTTGAACCTTTCTGGATCTGTCACCAAGGTCCCCAATCTTCTTAGGTCATCCAAGTTAAGACTCTTGTAAGTGTACTTCAAGGTTTTCTTCCTTTCGCTATCCATGATAATCCTGATGTTTACAAACAAAAGTCAAAGTTCCACGAAACCTTTATGATATGATGCTCATGAATGCAAGTATGCACAAACACAGGCAAATAAAGATTTATATATACACACATACATACAGGTAAGTTGACAAGGGCCTATGTTTATATAACACGAGCGTGGAGCCATGGTCTACCTGTCATACCCCAAATTTGTCCTACCTTTTTTAAAAATTCTCATTTGCCCGACTTTGTTTTTAATTTACCTTGCTTATACAGCGTAGCGTATTTTTCAGCAAAAACAGGCATTTTCGTTTTTTAGCCCAATAAGAGTATGCCACGTGGCATTTGTTTTTTATATATATCTATCTTTTTTTTTATATATAATTTCATTTTTCTCGTGATAGGTTAATATAATGTTTTTTATTTTATTAATTAGTTTTGAATTAGAAATTAGGATTTAAATTTGTTTTTTTTTTTAATTAGATAGATTTAATTTAGAACATAATTATAATTTAGAAATTTTAATTTTAAAAAAAAAATATAGATTAAAAAATAGAGTTAGAATTTAATTAGAATTTATTTTAAAAAAATTAGATTAGATTTTAGTTAATTAGCTTAGATTTAAAATTGTAATTAATAGTTAGAATTAAATTAAATGGGAAATAGGTTTATTAATTTAGTTTATTATTAAAAAAAATTAAAAGAAAAAATACAAGAAGAATTGAAAGGGAAACACGGTTAGATTGGGATTAGGGTTGGTCTTTTTTTTGGGATAAATAGGGTACCCTACACTGTTCACAGATCCCCAAGTGTGGAGGGTAACCCTAGCCTTCAGCCCCAATTACCAAACCCTGCACTGTTCACGATCCCTAAAAAGAAACCCTAAAACGGCGCCTCCAAAACGGAAGCCCTCTCATTTCTCCGGCGCCGTAACCTCTCCACCGCCGTCACCCTTCTCATCATCCCAAAACCCTCTCACCATTTTCGTCCACCACCTCACACAATAACCGGCCGCCAAACCCTATGGCCACCATATCCTTCCGCCCTCATCACCTCGAATCACCGAAATTTCTCCGTCTCCTTCATTCGCCTTTCTCTTTTACCATCGTCGTCACCATTTTATTATCCTTCTAATAGCCATTTTTCAGCTTCCTCAAACTCTTTATCCTACTACACCTATTGAGGAACCACTGGCTTTTAAATGTGATAATAGTTTCATTCTTCAAGAGAAAAGGGACTGGAATTCATTCTTCGGTGGTGCTACTGTTGCTTCTAAGCATCCTTACTCACAAGGGGGTTTGGGAGTGATTCCTCAAATTTCTCATCATTTTCCTATTAGAACTGAAAACACTCGTGCTTTTGCAGCCGATGATGATGTGCAACAACATCATACTCTACAGAGTTACATGATTCATACAGCAAAGGATCAGAATGGTGGTCGACAACTGCAGAAGCTGGTTGAGGAAGGGTTTGTTGAAGATAAGGAAATCGTGTTTAATGGTGTTATTGACAACATTGTTGAGCTTATGATGGATCCTTTTGGGAACTATCTTGTTCAGAAGTTGTTGGAGTTTCGTAGGGAAGATCAAAGGTTGCAGATTGTTCATATGCTGACCAAGGAACCTGGTCAGCTAGTCAGAACATCCTTAAACACACATGGTACAAGAGTGGTTCAGGTGCTGATTTCAACTATCAAATCAAGGAAGCAAATTGCATTGGTGAGGATAGCAATTCAACCTGCTTTTCTTGAGCTGGTTACGGATCTGAATGGAAATCATGTCATACAACGTTGCTTAACATGCTTTAGTGTTCAAGATAATGAGTTTATCTTCGATGTTGCGGCGAAATACTGTCATGATGTTGCTACTCATCAACATGGCTGTTGTGTGCTTCAACGGTGCATTTATTATTCAAAGGGAAAGAGTCAAGAAAGACTTGTCAGGGAAATCTGCAAACATGCCTTAAATCTGGCTCAAGATCCATACGGAAACTATGTTGTTCAGTACATTATCCAGATGTAGATTCCAAATGCTATAGCCAAGTTGACTGCTCAATTCAGAGGAAACTATCTAGGCCTCTCTACTTAAAAATTCAGCAGCCATGTAGTTCAAAAGTGCATTACATATATTCCAGAGAATAGAGCAAGGATTGTCCAATAACTAGTGCCTATTCCTCGCTTCGAGGCTCTGCTTCAAGACCCGTATGGAAACTACGTCCTGTTGGTGTAAGCCCTAGAGGCCAATACTTTTTGGTACTTGTATCGGATTATTCGTTTAATAATAAAAGGTATTTCTTTATTATGTTTGTCTTTCAGAATAATAAAGTCCCTAGAATAGTTAGTCTGTTTAATGAAATGTTAAGTGTGACTTAATCATGAGATCCCATTAAACATAAAGACATTATTCTTAAAATATCCGTAGTCAAGCTTTATTGCAAAGTGGGATAACATTAAAAGCATTGAGACTATTATGAAGATAGACTGATGATCACATCTCATGGATCATAGATAAAGAGTTATCAAGTCTTGACATAGGTATAAATATTAGGAGTAATATTTATACGGGATTGACCCGCTATGAGAATACTACATAGTATGTTATGCAAAGTGTCATAAGTTATTCTCATGGTGATAATGGTGTATTACCACCCTTCGACCTGAAACCACTATGGACCCTAGATGTAGAGTCGGGTGCTTTATTGCTGATCAAACATTATCCGTAACTGGATGATCATAAAGACAGTTGATGGGCACTCCACGAAGCATGCTGAGGGACATGAGTGTCCTAGATGGAATTTGCCAATCCTGCATAACAGGAGAAATGTCTAAGGGCCCAATATTGAACTGGACAAGGATGACACAGTGTATGCCTTGTGTTCAATATAGACATAGGGGCAAAAGGGTAATTGTACAAACATATATTATCACGAAAAAGGTTTTGTCAGATCACATGACATTTTCGTGACTTGGGTAGCAGTGATGTGTTGCTAGATACCGCTTACTGTTTATTATGTTAAATATATATAATTTAATATAATTACCAACGTTACGAAATCCTACAGGGTCACACACATAAGGACAGTTTGATGAGAGATAGAGAAATCAAAGGAACACCGTAAGGTACGGTGCACTTAAGTGAAAAATAGAAATTCGGATAATATAATAATAATTATTGTTATTTTATAATGGTTATAAAATAATAATAAAATAAATATATTTATTATAATAATAGTTATTATAATAATATATAATATTATTATGGATCATGTGAATTAGGGTTTTAGCCCGCAGCCCACAAGAGAGTCTATAAAAGGAACCCTTGTGATGAAGCTTTCACTTGATGCAATTTCGTTTTTGATTCTCTTTTCTCACTCAAATAATTTCGTTCGTAAGCAGCTAGCACTGTGACCGGAAGCTGTTCGTGTGGACTGAGTAGAGGCGTTGCACTTCATCAACGCTTGTGATCGCTGCATCAAAGATCTGAATCGCCACAAAGAGGTAACGATTCTATCACTGACCATGCTCATTCGTGAGGATCACTAAAGGAAAATTTTTGTTTTCCGCTGCGTTTAGATCGCAATTTTCCTTCAGTGGTATCAGAGCCACTTACGAAACCATGGATCTGATAGCTGTTAAATTTCCGTCTTTTCTGTATTTGATTCGATTAAAACACAGAATGAATTTAACAATAAACGATTAATTAAATTTGGCATCTGTTGTGTACGATTTGGATGATTGATGTTGATTATGCTTCAGAAACCGACATTAGTATGGTGAAGTTGTGCGATACATTGATCATCCATAGGTTACACAATTAGATCGATCACTTTTATATAAGATATAAGAAATTCTGATGCAAAGATGGTATATGGGATATACTGTTTTGATTTCATCCATTCAATCACATAAGGATTGTAATTCTTTTGAAAGATCATCATTTTCATTCGCTTCGGAATCCGACGTTAGTATGGTGAAGCAATGACATGTTGATCTATCATATTGAGTTATCAATCGAGTTGTGTTTGACGGCATGAAATTGTTGCATTAGGATTAATGGCAGTACAAGTGTTGTATTGCCGCAGACTTTTCCGGTTGGGGTTGTAAATGCACAAAAGTTGTGCAGGAAACGACGTGAAATACAATGAAGTGTTCATAAAATTTTTCGCTGGGGCGCTGCCCCTAACAACCCCGCAAGGAGGCGCTGCCCCTAACAACCCCGCAAGGAACCACCGTCCGCTGACCGGGCAGCGGAACCCCCGGCTAAGTCTGCAAAGTGTGATCAATCAGCCGAAATTTAATTTAGTTTATTTAATTATCGGAATTTTAAACTAATAATAAAAGTGTGTTTATTATTATTTATTTGTGGTGATCAGTTATGGCCTTAGTTTTTCCTTTATTATTGTTTTGGGATTTTTTTGAATACGGCCTGCGTGTCGTGCCTCTCTCTCAATCTCTTTATGTAACTTCTTTTCTCATCTCACTCCCTCGTATGTAAAACGAGTTTTCTTATATGTAATGTAATATTATGTTATGAAAAAAAAAGGAAGTATTCAATATTAAAGGAGGATAACCTTGGAGATCATGCTTGGAGAAGCTTAGATCGTTATTAGGTTAGCTTAGGTTCTCTCATTGGCTTGAGAGAACAATTGCGTTAGGGGCCATAATTGTATCTTTTTTTTTTATATGTATGTTGATGCATGTAATTGTATGTTGATGCATGTGAGAGACGTTTTGCATGTTAAGTCGGTGAGATCAAACTAATAACAAATTCCCTCAAAATTAAATATTAAGTTTATGCTTTCCAATTTTTAGCACTCATCAAGACTAGTATCGAGCATTGTAGGTTTCGCCTACGCGAGGTGCATGTTCTATATTAGTAAGGTGTGATGGGATAATTGTAATATCCAATTGCTAAAACAATGGGTCAAACTTAACTAAACAAATTATAATAAGATTATATATGTTTAGAAGCAAGAATTGGGAATGATTCATGTGATGGATCAGAATAAGGAGTTATTCACCCAATTGAAAATATTCGAGAGTTGTATGAGATACAATTGGAAGGAGTTCCTACCTAAATAACTTAGTTTTGTGTAATCAGCCTAACGCTGACTTAAAACAAAGTGAAACATGGATCTCGACCCACTAGAAAGTCTTCCAACGGGATTTTCCGAATCAAATGATGAGGGTCATTTGTTTTGAATAAAATAGTGAGAGCATATTTGATTAAAGGCCTAATTAAATATGTTGTTTTAATGATACTTATATTTTC
This sequence comes from Lathyrus sativus, assembly GCA_963859935.3. Classification (NCBI taxonomy): domain Eukaryota; kingdom Viridiplantae; phylum Streptophyta; class Magnoliopsida; order Fabales; family Fabaceae; genus Lathyrus; species Lathyrus sativus. The sequence continues at coordinate 403,501,010 of OZ012741.1, read as the reverse complement.
ATATTTCTCTTGTAGATTACCATGACAACAAACACATCGAACAATATTTTGCGATCCATCCTAGATAAGGAAAAATTGTCTGGGACAAATTTCCTGGATTGGCACCGTAATCTGAGGATTGTCCTCAAGCACGATAAGAAGCTGTATGTCTTGGAGACACCAGTTCCTGAGGAGGAACCTCCTAGTTCTGCACCAAAGGCAGAAAGAGATGCTTATAAGAAGCATTTCGATGATGCCAATGAAACCGCTTGCCTCATGCTTGCTACCATGAACTCTGAGTTGCAAAAGCAACACGAGAACATGTCTGCGTTCGATATGATCGGACATCTGAAAACGCTTTATCAAGAGCAAGCAAGAAATGAGAGGTTTCAGGTTTCAAAGTCCCTTTTTAACAGCAAGTTAGCTGAGGGAGCCCCTGTAAGTCCCCATGTACTCAAGATGATTGGGTATGTGGAGAACCTTGACAGATTAGGGTTTCCCCTTGGAAAGGAACTTGCGATTGATCTGATCTTGCAATCGTTGCCAGAGAGCTTCAGTCAGTTTGTCCTGAATTTCAATATGAATGACTTGGACAAAAGTCTTCCAGAACTGCTAGGCATGTTGAGAACTGCTGAGCAGAATATGAAGACAAAAGGGAAATCCATTCTGATGGTCAGTAATGGAAAGAAACAGAACAAGAGGCCCATCAAACAGGGTGGTAGAGGGAAAGGCAAGGAAGTTGCCAAACCCAAACCCACTCCTCCTGTTTTGAAGCCTAGTGGAGGAATAGCAAAGGAGGGCACTTGCTTCCATTGCGGTAAGACCGGACATTGGAAGAGAAATTGCCCAAAGTACCTGGAAGATAAGAATAATGGAGTAGAGACTTCAAATTCAGGTATTTTTGTTATTGAAATTAATTTATCTACTTCTGCATCATGGGTATTAGATACTGGATGCGGTTCTCACATTTGTACTAATGTGCAGGGACTAAAAAGGAGTAGAAATTTGGCAAAAGGTGAAGTTGACCTACGAGTTGGCAATGGAGCAAAGGTTGCTGCTTTAGCTGTAGGAACTTATGTTTTAACTTTACCTAGTGGTTTAATAATTCAGTTAGAGAACTGTTATTATGTACCTGCAATTAGCAGGAATATTATTTCCGTTTCTTGTTTGGACAAGTTTGGTTTTTCATTCATAATAAGGAACAATTGTTGCTCCATTTATTTGAATGATATATTCTATGCTACTGCAAAAATGAATAATGGACTATATGTCCTTGATCTTGAAATGCCAATTTATAACATTAATACTAAAAGGTTGAAACCTAATGAGTTGAATCCAACTTACCTTTGGCACTGTCGATTAGGCCACATAAATGAGAAACGCATTTCCAAACTCCATAAAGATGGACTCTTGGACTCTTTTGATTATGAATCATACGAGACATGCAGATCTTGTTTAATTGGAAAGATGACAAAATCCCCATTCACAGGAAAAGGTGAAAGGGCTAATGATCTTTTGGCACTCATACATACTGATGTATGTGGACCACTGAACATACCAGCCAGAGGAGGTTTTCAGTACTTCATCACTTTTACTGATGACTTCAGTAGATACGGATATGTGTATTTAATGAAACACAAATCTGAGTCCTTTGAAAAGTTCAAGGAATTCAAGAATGAAGTACAAAACCAACTAGGTAAGAATATTAAAGTTCTTCGATCAGATCGAGGCGGTGAATATTTAAGCCTAGAATTTGATGACCATCTAAAAGAGTATGGGATTCTATCCCAACTTACTCCTCCTGGAACACCACAATGGAATGGTGTATCTGAGAGAAGAAATCGAACCTTGTTAGACATGGTCCGATCCATGATGAGTCACGTCGATCTTCCAAACTCCTTTTGGGGACATGCATTATTAACAGCAGCTTACACACTTAACCGTGTTCCATCCAAAAAGGTTGATAAGACACCATATGAGATATGGAGTGGTAAGAAACCACATATGTCTTACATGAAGATTTGGGGTTGCGAAGTTTACGTCAAACGACAAATTTCAACCAAGCTTGAGCCCAAATCTGACAAATGCTTATTTGTGGGGTATCCTAAAGAAACAAGAGGATATTACTTCTACAATCCTTCTGAGGGCAAAGTGTTTGTCGCTCGAACTGGAGTCTTTCTGGAAAGGGATTTTATTTCCAAAGGAAACAGTGGGAGGAAAATAGAGCTTGAAGAAATTCAAGAATCACAAAACATTGAAACACCTATGGAGGAACTAGAGCGGGAAACACAAGTAGTTATGGAAGAGCAACCTGCTCAAGTAGAACAAGACCAGCGTAGGTCAAGCAGGATACGTCACCAACCTGAGAGATATGGATATCTCATAAGTGATCAGGGTGATGTATTACTCATGGATCAAGATGAGCCTGTGACCTACAAAGAGGCCATAACTGGTCCTGAGTCTGAGAAGTGGCTAGAAGCCATGAAATCTGAAATGGATTCCATGTACACAAACCAGGTTTGGACCTTGGTAGAACCTCCTATAGGAGTTAACCCTATAGGATGCAAGTGGGTCTTCAAGAAGAAGACTGACATGGATGGTAAGGTACATACCTATAAAGCAAGACTGGTTGCAAAAGGCTATAAACAAATTCATGGGGTTGACTATGATGAAACCTTTTCACCAGTTGCAATGCTTAAATCTGTTCGGATTTTACTTGCCATCGCTGCATATCATGATTATGAAATATGGCAGATGGATGTCAAAACTGCTTTCCTTAATGGGAATCTTCTTGAGGATGTGTACATGACACAACCTGAAGGATTTGACATACCACAAGATGCCCAAAAGATATGCAAGTTACAGCGATCAATCTATGGATTGAAGCAAGCTTCCAGAAGCTGGAATCTTCGTTTTGATGAAACCGTAAAACAATATGGATTCATCAAAAATGAAGATGAACCTTGTGTCTACAAGAAGGTTAGTGGGAGCATGATCGTGTTTCTGGTATTATATGTAGATGACATATTACTCATTGGAAACGATGTCCCTACCTTGCAACAAGTGAAAACTTGGTTAGGGAATTGTTTTTCTATGAAAGACCTAGGTGAAGCAGCCTATATATTAGGAATTACGATCTATAGAGATAGATCACAAAAACTGCTTGGCCTAAGTCAGAGTACATACATAGATAAAGTGTTGAGACGCTTTAATATGCATGATTCCAAGAAAGGATTCATACCTATGCAACATGGTCTGTGTTTATCAAAAACACAATCCCCTTCAACTAAGGAAGAAAGGGATCGCATGAATAAGATTCCATATGCATCTGCAATAGGATCTATCATGTATGCCATGTTATGTACTCGACCAGATGTCTCGTATGCATTAAGTGCAACGAGTAGGTACCAATCTGATCCCGGTGATGCTCACTGGGTAGCTGTCAAGAATATCCTTAAGTACTTGAGAAGGACTAAGGATTCATTCTTGATATATGGAGGTCAGGAAGAGCTTGATGTAATTGGTTACACTGATGCTAGCTTCCAGACAGATAAGGATGATTTTAGATCACAATCTGGTTATGTGTTCTGTCTCAATGGTGGCGCTGTGAGCTGGAAAAGTTCAAAGCAAGAAACAGTTGCTGATTCTACAACTGAGGCCGAGTATATTGCTGCCTCAAATGCAGCAAAGGAAGCTGTTTGGATCAAGAAGTTCATTAGTGAACTTGGCATAGTCCCTAGCATTATGGATCCCATTGGTTTATATTGTGATAACAATGGTGCTATCGCACAAGCTAAGGAGCCTAGATCTCACCAACGATCCAAACACATACTTAGGCGTTATCACCTCATTCGAGAGATAATCGATCGGGGAGATGTGAAGATATGCAGAGTACCTACACTTGACAATATCGCTGACCCATTAACAAAGCCTCTTGCGCAACAGAAGCATGATGGTCATACTAGATCTATGGGTATTAAGGGTATGCCTAATTGGCTCTAGTGCTAGTGGGAGATTGTTGGTGTAAGCCCTAGAGGCCAATACTTTTTGGTACTTGTATCGGATTATTCGTTTAATAATAAAAGGTATTTCTTTATTATGTTTGTCTTTCAGAATAATAAAGTCCCTAGAATAGTTAGTCTGTTTAATGAAATGTTAAGTGTGACTTAATCATGAGATCCCATTAAACATAAAGACATTATTCTTAAAATATCCGTAGTCAAGCTTTATTGCAAAGTGGGATAACATTAAAAGCATTGAGACTATTATGAAGATAGACTGATGATCACATCTCATGGATCATAGATAAAGAGTTATCAAGTCTTGACATAGGTATAAATATTAGGAGTAATATTTATACGGGATTGACCCGCTATGAGAATACTACATAGTATGTTATGCAAAGTGTCATAAGTTATTCTCATGGTGATAATGGTGTATTACCACCCTTCGACCTGAAACCACTATGGACCCTAGATGTAGAGTCGGGTGCTTTATTACTGATCAAACATTATCCGTAACTGGATGATCATAAAGACAGTTGATGGGCACTCCACGAAGCATGCTGAGGGACATGAGTGTCCTAGATGGAATTTGCCAATCCTGCATAACAGGAGAAATGTCTAAGGGCCCAATATTGAACTGGACAAGGATGAGACAGTGTATGCCTTGTGTTCAATATAGACATAGGGGCAAAAGGGTAATTGTACAAACATATATTATCACGAAAAAGGTTTTGTCAGATCACATGACATTTTCGTGACTTGGGTAGCAGTGATGTGTTGCTAGATACCGCTTACTGTTTATTATGTTAAATATATATAATTTAATATAATTACCAACGTTACGAAATCCTACAGGGTCACACACATAAGGACAGTTTGATGAGAGATAGAGAAATCAAAGGAACACCGTAAGGTACGGTGCACTTAAGTGAAAAATAGAAATTCGGATAATATAATAATAATTATTGTTATTTTATAATGGTTATAAAATAATAATAAAATAAATATATTTATTATAATAATAGTTATTATAATAATATATAATATTATTATGGATCATGTGAATTAGGGTTTTAGCCCGCAGCCCACAAGAGAGTCTATAAAAGGAACCCTTGTGATGAAGCTTTCACTTGATGCAATTTCGTTTTTGATTCTCTTTTCTCACTCAAATAATTTCGTTCGTAAGCAGCTAGCACTGTGACCGGAAGCTGTTTGTGTGGACTGAGTAGAGGCGTTGCACTTCATCAACGCTTGTGATCGCTGCATCAAAGATCTGAATCGCCACAAAGAGGTAACGATTCTATCACTGACCATGCTCATTCGTGAGGATCACTAAAGGAAAATTTTTGTTTTCCGCTGCGTTTAGATCGCAATTTTCCTTCACGTCCTTCAGTGTGCCCTTGACTATACTAAGGGCTCCTTGTTCATATCTTTGGTTGATGCAATCAAAGCACACAAACACTTGCGCACGAGCCCGTATTGCAAGAGAACATTCTCAAAAATCCAGATGATTGGAGTATCGGAATGGAGGTCCTGAAGTGTTTGAATCAGCTTAACCAGAGTTTTTCAAGTGAATTTGAGGTTGTATTGCAACCATTGTGCATACACGTCGAGCCGCTCAAAGTTCCAGGGATACGAAAACAAGGCATTTTCAATCGAGCTTTGTCTTTGTCGGTTTCAAATACGATGCAAACTTGGCAGCACCTTGTTCTGTTTCAAGTCCAGCATCAACAATAACTCTGCAACAACAAGCAGAACCAGCTGCAATGGAATTCCTCATTCATTTTGGCTCAAATTGCGGTACAGCAGCGGTTCATCAACAACAGAGTAATTTGTAGCAGCGAAAGCCCATCGAGATCAATCTCTCTTTATTGCCGACGTTGCCGAGTTGCGACAACTCCGGCAACAACTCCGTAAGCCATCAAGGTTTTAATAACAGCTCGTAGTTTTGAACAACAACAACTTCAACATAGGAATGACTTACGTTTTTTCAACGACAACCAGCTCTTTCCCACAAGACATAACAAAAGCAGAAACAAAGTTCATATCTTTCTTTGACAATAACTCGCCATTTGTTTCAGGTTTGAATGTCGCGGAAGAAACTATAAAGTCGAGCCAGCTCCGACCATTTTGTCGGATGCCCGAATGTGTGCGGCTGGAAGCACAACTAGGATGGAAAACAATGGTTTAAACATCGCAGTAACACAACTCCCGGTTCACCATTATAGCAACTTGTAGATACTTGCGCATTGTTGTTCCTCAATTGAAGGTCGATTCGAGTAACTGAATGTATAGAGCAAAGTTGCAGCAGCTCTGCGGTAATGTTTCCACAGACATAAACGTGTACGCAAGTCTCTAACATTCCAATTTGTTTAAGAGTTGATGATTCAACGGCTCCAGATAATACAGCAGTGGTCGCACGTCTCATGTCGGTCGGTTTCCTTGACCTTTTGTTAGCTAGTTGTCGTCTTGTTTATTTTTCTGTGGTTTCCGACTGTTCTATTTTTGATTATGTGGAGATGCTGCGATATTTATTTTTACTATGATTATAATTTGTCAAGTTGTGCATCTGATGTTGTTATCTCAACTATATATTTTCTTGCGAGTCGGTTTTGCTTCAATTGAAAATTGTTGCAAATATGTTGTTGGTTGTCATTGCCGGTAATAATAGGTGTTTTTGTTTCTGTGTGAATTGGTTTCATGACAGTGGTAATGTCTATAGTTATTCTCCTCCGATTTTGTCAGCATTGTGTATGTGCTTAAGTTACTTTTCTATTCTACTTCGTAGCTCTGTTAATATGCGTGGCTATTCGATTTGATTCTCATGACACTGTCAATGTATATTTGAAATTAGATTTCTCTACGAGACTTCGTCTTTATGCTATATCATTCTCGACATACTGGTATTGGTGTGCGATTGTGTTTACTGCTGAAATACGTATTTCAATCTACCGCATCATGTTTGTGTTGCCCGGTTTATCATTTAAAGCTTTGCTTCAGGATTGAAAATGTATACTTAAAGTTGTTACATACTGTTGTTGTGGCTCCTTGCTTGATGCTCAAAACTAGTTAGCACCGTGATAGATATTGTGAATTTCATGACAGCTTCTGTGAATTGATTATTGGCCGCACAATGAACACCGGGTCTGATTGATAGCTTTGTACGTTTATGTTTTTTTTCGATACTATCATAACCCTGCAGATATTCCATGATATTGCTATTGCTATTTGCTGTGGGCAATTTGCACTTTGTTTGCATTTCGGTAGTTTGGTGATCATGGACTGACATCATTTCGTATACGTTGTTGTTGTTGCTGCTAGTTATGATTGTATATGTGAGCTTCGATTCGGTTGTTTCAGCATTTTTTTGGTTTGGAATATTATGATAATCATGGAATGATGACCACTGTTTGGAAATATGGATTGAGACAGGATTCATTATTTTCGTTTCTGCATTTCAATCACAAACCTCACTTTGTTTTATTAAAGTTTGCATTATGTGTCATATGGAAATTTGTCATTTTGGATAATTCAAAACTTTCACTTTACCATGCCTACTAATATCTTCGCACTTTCGATTGCAATGCCGGTTAGTGATTCGAGTTGCTTGCTACTAGTTTCTGTTGTTGATTAAGGCTTTGGTTCTGTTATTAGAATTTTGTGACTCTATTTTTTCACGCATACAATGCAGCATAGTTATATATTATCTCATAACTTCCACCTTTATTCCAATTAAATTGATTTGGTTTTTTTTATATAAATAGTTTTAGCAATTAAATCTAACTAATTTGATTATGTTGGTTAATTTTAATATCACTTTTTTTTAAATAAGGATTATTATTATTATTTTAAGTGGTAATTAATCTCATACTAATTAGATTTGCTAAAATAATTTAATTTTCTTTTTCTTCTTGCCAAAGACAAATATTTTTTTTCCTAGTCTTAATTAAATCTTAAAACATCTTAATTCAATTTGTTTTTTATATCAAAATATTTTCCTAATTAAATTATTGAAAGTAGTGGGTTTTTGGGGTCTAGCACCCCTTGAATTCTTGGACAATCGCTCTCGAGGCGCACGCCCTTGAGTTGCGGTTGTTTCGTCTTTCGATCTCCAAATTGTTTTTTTTACTCAATTTAAATTTTCTAAAAGATTTTTTTATAAAAACAATTTTTATTAATTAGACATTTTTTAAAGAAATTCAAATTATTCTTTTAAAAAATATATTTCAAAATTTTTACCAAATAATATTAAACTTTTAGAAAATTACACTTTATTAATTAAGTTAAAACTTTTTTTCTAAGATATTAAACTTTTCTCAACACAATTAGTTATTACTAGCTTTTCTCAAAAATCTTTTTATAAGCAATTAATTAATTAATTTTTTTAAGACTATTTTTCTTAATTAAATTAAAATATTTTTCAAAATCAAATTTCAAAAATAATTAAATTCTTGGATCTCGCCTTCCTTGAATTTTTAAGCGACCGCTCTCGAGGTGCACACCTTGAGTTGTGACCCTTTCGATCTTATTTTCTAGAATACATAGCGCGCCTAATTCGAACACGCTAACCTACTCAAGTCATTTTTCTTAATTAAATTATGAAAGTACCAAATTCTTGGAGTCGCGCATTCCTCGAATTTGAGAGTGACTACTATAGAGGCGTACGCCTCGAATAGCGCGTCACTCGAACTTTCGTTTCTAAAATATTTCCATAATTATTTGGACAAGTATTTACTGTCCAACAAACATATTTCATAATTAATAGAATGAAAAAGATGTCGTTGGGATCTAGCATTCCAACGATATCCCGGCTAATTGGTTACGAGGCCGACGTCTCGTTTATCGAGTAGTCGTCATTCCTCCTAATTTTTCAAACCGCATAACCTCATTTCTCACCCTCGTGTGATTGAATCAAAATCTCTTTCAATTCAAACTCTTTCGCGTCTAAACTATCCATCAAACATATTTCGAATGAAAAAGGTATTGTTAGGATCGAGCATCCCAATGGTGTCCTGATTGATTTGATTATGAGGCTGACGTCTCGTTTATCGAGTAGTCGTCATTCCTCCTAATTTATTTCGACCCGTCTAACCTCGTTCCTCGCCTTCGTGCGATCGAGTCTAAACCCCAGTTTGTTTCTAAACCATACGTAAAATCCAAATTATTTTCTTAATTAAAATTACGAAAGAATGGAGTTCTTGGAGTCTCGCGTTCCTTGAATTCTCGAGTAACCACTCTTGGGGCGTACGCTTTAGGCTGTGGTTCGCTCGACCTTTCGTCTATAAAACACGTGCCCTAACTATTTGGACAAAATATCGCCATTGTCCATTAAAATACAATTTCATAATTATTTGAATGAAAAAGGTATCATTGGGATCCAGCATTCCAATAATATCCCGATTAATCGATTGCGAGACTGACATCTCGTTTATCGAGTAGTCGTCATTCTCCCTTAAAATATTCAACCCAACTTGCTTTCCTCGCCTCCGTGCGATTGAAACCTTCTCAAACACATTTCGTAGAATCTTTCGAATGAAAAAGGTGTCATTGGAATCCAGCATTCCAGTAATTCCCCGACTAATCGGTTGTGAGGCTGACGTCTCGTTTATTGAATAGTCGTCATTCTCCGTCAAATTACCTAACCAAACTCCTCTTTTCTCGCCCCCGCGCGATCGAAACCTTAAACCTATTCAAAAATATCCTCTAACCAAAACATCCAATGCGACAAACACAAAATTCCTCGCCCTCGTGCGATTTCCAACCAAAACACATTTTGGCAAGAACATTGTTTAGCTCATTCTTTCGCGCATAACAAACTCGAGCTTCAGCCTCCCCTAGCGAGCAGACAAGCCAATGTTTAGCAGTTAGAATGCGACCTAAACTCTCGTTCATTCCAAACATAAACCTTTTACCGTAGTTATCCGAACTACGGCTGCTCTGATTTCTCATTTATCAATGAGAATACGTAGGCACAAGATTGCGATGATCTTGGCGAGCACAATCCCCTCTTTTTCCCGTAGTCCCACGAACTACGAATGCTCTGATTTTCCACTTCTCACAAGTGAAGATACGTAGGCACAAGGGCCCCAATCCTTGGCGAGCACCCTATCCTATAACCATCCGTTCCCCCCAATAGGAGAAACCTTAGAAGAAAACTAACAAGTATAGTTAACTTTACTCTCGAATCGATCAAGAGGTTCCCGTTGAGTACAACGGACATGAGGGGTGCTAATACCTTCCCCTCATGTAATCGACTGCCGAACCTAGAATATTGGTTGCGATGACCATATTCTTATCTCTTTTAAAGGTTTTATCGATATTTTCCTATTCCTTCCTTGGAATGAATAAAGTTCGGTGGCAACTCTGTTTCGAACAGTATTTTCGGCGGCCATCGCGAGGATCGTATTTTTCGAGGTACGACAGATGGTGACTCTGCTGGGGATTGCATATCCCTATGCAAGAGAGAGTCAAGCCTAACTTGACTCGATTCAAGAGTGCTAACCTTTTGCTTAACTGTTTTCTTTATATTTATTTTCTCCTATTGTTTATTTCTTGTTTTCTCTTTCTATCATACGCTGTTTATTATATCTGCCTGCTTGATTCGGGGATAGCATTGCAAGTAAAGCTCTACACCCGAGCTTTGGAAAAAGAAGAGTGAAAACATAGTTTAGAATTGGTAGTCGATTAGTTTTAGTCCCCAAGGACTCGCTCCTTGTGTGCCTAGCATGAAAGCTCCTCTGGAATAGACCTTTTCGTAGATCCTATCGTAACGCAGCTAGCCTGTTGCACGATTTGATTCATGAAGGGTCCATGACCCTGGGAACCACTCTTAGAACCAGTTTCTATATTGGTAGTCGTGTAATGTTAGTCTCTGAGGACCCGCTCCTCGTGTGCCTAGCATGAGGACTCCGCTCAGGAGAGACCCTATCGTACTCTCGTTGTAATACAGCTAGCCTGTTGCGTGATATTGATGCGATCGGTGTCCGTGATCCTGGGAACCTTGTCCATCAACATAGAAGTTATCCCATGAGTGGGTTTGTGGGTAAAGAATCTAGAACTTGCCTGGTATAGCCTACCGTTTAGGTTGCTTTGAGTTGCTTATGTTATCCTGGATTCTGTTTGCACCTGCATTGCATTCGCATATCATTGCATCTGCATTTCATTTGCATTGCATATCGTCTTCCAAAACCAGAAAGCTCATCCACCCTTTATCCATAATCCGCGGTTGATTTTCTCGACACAAGTACTGAACTTGACTTAGTGCGGGAAGACCATGGAACACTTGAGGCAGAATCAAGTTGAGCTAAGAAAAGACGAGAACAACGCAGAAGGCAAGATGAAACAGCTGCCAGAAGTTAGCCCAACTGTGAAGCAAGAAAGAAGAGCTCAGTTCCTCAATACTGGCAGTTTCCTTATCATTTTTGTGCATTTGTAGTTTCCTTTATGTTAAGTGCTACTTGCTTTTAGACATTGTTTCTTATTTATGGTATTGTTAATGTGATAATTATGTATGTTTTTTGATCAAATCCATTCGTATTCACTCACATTTTCTCACTTATTGCAAAAAATCACAAAAAAAAATTGTTCTCACTCCACTTCCTTTATCGCACTGCTGTTTAGCAAAGATTTGAGGGAGGATGACGAAAACAAAATACCCATAATTGCTGATAGTATACTTTTGGATAAAATCTCGCTAATGATGTACAGGAATTGTTTCGAACCCCCAAACACTGGAGAGATAAGGAGTTAATCCCTAGTCAACCACTTCGAGCCTAGAAGTAGGAGTTTCCTTCGGATCTATAAACCCTTACATTTAACCTGGGGAATGGGTAGTGTTCAGTTAACCTGATTACGTATTCAAAAAGCAAAAATCCCAAATACAAGATGGTTGTTCATTAATAACCCTTTGATATGGCAGTCATAATCCTTCAAAAAAAATTCAAAAGTCTGCTAAGTCGAACACCTCAAAAGGAGACTTAGGCAAAAATCAAGGCAATCCCGATGGACTCGAAAAACAAGATCAGTCCAGGCAAAAGTTAGGGATCAAAAACAAAACCAAAAAGAGGTCCTCAAACCCTCGACAAAAAAAAACAAAATAAGATTCAGTGGCCACCCAAATCAATGGGGCACTGACATTCATCAAGGAGCAAAATAAGGTGACTGCCATCTCGAGCGAACCTTGAACCATCAAGTTTTACACCGTCAAGGTAAAACATGTGCAGAATTAACTGAACATAGGTTTGGAGATCATTACGAAGAAGGGGTGGGTACAAATAATACTTTGAGCCTAATATCCTTTGTTTCTATAACCGTGAACCAGACCATAATACAACCCTTAAAAGACCTAATTGAGGCGGAGTTTTATTCTGAAAGCATAACTATAGCAAGGTTGCGTAAACTGACTCCTACATATTTGCTAATCTTATGTATTGGTGTCATATTCTTACTATATCTTTCGCACCAGATAAATCAGCATTGTGTTTGGGCTAATGGTCCAATTCGTCACACATTTTCACATCATTCCCAATAAATGATATTTTCAAAACTTACAAGAATGTCGCATTAAAATTACCATTTTTGAATGAACAATTTTAAAACTGCAAATTAGTAATTGGCATAATGGAAATTCCAACAAAGTGCAATCAAAGAGGAACTTGATCACTCATTGGTGTTGACCTGAATTAAGAATTTCTCCTAACCCTACGAATCTGGGGCAAGTCCTTCTGAGGTTTAAACTAGGGCGGACCACTGCAAGGTTCAGACACTGGGGCAAATGGGTTCAAACCATATCCTAGTATAATCATCGCCCAAGTTCTCATCCCAGAAGAAAGTCCTTCAAAACACCCGGCAAACTGGGGCAAACTGGTTGAACTTGGGGCAAACTAGCTGATGGTAGAGGTCAACAAGCGCCAAAGGCCTTGGGACAGAGCAAAAGCACGACTAATATGCATTGGTTAAGTCGCTACGCTCGCGTAATCCAAACGCATTGGTTAAATCGCTACGCTCGTACGACTAACACGCGTTAGTTAAGTTGCTACGCTCGCACAATCAAAATGCTCTGGATAAGTCGCTACGCTCAACATTTGTAAGTTGTCATGATATATCAGCTAGAAGCTAGGTTCTTACCAGAACGAGTATACCACTTCTGCAAAGGATCCAACAAGGGGCAGGCTACCCAGAGTTTCGTTTGATTAAAGGAGAGTCCCTCCAACGCTCAATCAGCACAAGTCATGTCGCTTCAACGCTCATTCTGGAGCAGACTACCTAAAGAATAATTTGAAGCCAAATTACCCCAAGGGTCAGTTAATCAAGGTCAAAACCCTTTCCTGACTAAAATTTGCAACAAACCATCTCGAGATCATATCATGGTATATTTGCGTCCGAATTCCTTTCATGACTTGGAGTTTTGGAACAAGCCGTCTCGAGTTCATCTCATGGTACAACTGCTTCCAACTTCCTTTCACGATGTGGAATACTGGGGCAAGCCGTCTCGAGTTCATCTCATGGTACAACTGTTTCCAACTTCCTTTCACGACTTGGAATGATGGGGCAAGCCATCTCGAGCTCGTCTCATGGTATGATTGCTTCCAATTTTCGTTCATTGAAAATTCCTTCATAGACCCAAACTGGGGCAAGTTGAACAACATTGGGGCAGTTACTCAAGCAAGTTTATTCTTGTCAGCAAAAGTTGAGTGTCGGGGAATCATGCCATCACCCCACCAAATAACCTTCACCTCCTGAAAGAGCCTCTCTGTCATTGGGTTTCACCCCCACGGCCTGGACCTGATATGTCAGAGCTTTGTAACCGAAACAAATCCTTTAAAGTCCAGTTCTCGTCTGGCAAATCATTCTAAAGGCCAATCCATTTGGCAACTACCAAAGTCCACCCCGTTGGCACCCTCATGAAACTAAGGTCCAATTTCGTTTGGCAACTACCAAAGTCCAATCCATTTGGCAACCACTAAAAGTCCACCTTCGTCGGCATCCTCAATAACCAATGTCCAAACCATTTGGCAACTACCAAATCCAATCCCTGGTGATGTCCCCGACAGGATTTTATCCCCAGCATACCTGGTCGCTGCATTATCATAAGCATGACATACAGCCTCATATCATAATCATATCAAGCATTAACATATCATTTGCATTCGCATCGTGCACTCCCTAGCAGTTGCACCTTAGTTGCATGTTTGGGCATCATAAAACATTGCATTACATAGCAATGTAGCAGGATCCAGGATCAGTTCGCGAGCATCTTGGTCAGTCCTCTAGTGAAGTTGGCAGTATGACTCTGAAAAGAGTTAATACCCCACAAGTTCAGGGAATTCTACTCCCCAGCGAGTCATTCTTCAACTATGCAGTTGATGATGATAATCCTCAGCAACTATTGCTCTGGTGGCTCCCCAAGCAGAGGTTATCTTATAGAGTTTGTTGAAGATTTCTCCCATGCAGAGTTTGGACGACGTTGTTCCTGTAATAGGGATTTTAGCTCAACTATTCCTCAGCAAAATTATCACTCGAGATACTGCTTTGGTATCATCGAAGAGCCTTAATGGATAAGGTACTGCTTCGACCACCCGAAGAATCTCAAGTTTTGTTCGAGATACTGCTTTGGTATCATCGAAGAGCCTTAATGGATAAGGTACTGCTTCGACCACCCGAAGAATCTCAAGTTTTGATCGAGATATTGCTTTGGTATCATCGAAGAGCCTTAATGGACAAGGTACTGCTTCGACCACCCAAAGAATCTCAAGTTTTGTTCGAGATACTGCTTTGGTATCATCGAAGAGCCTTAATGGACAAGGTACTGCTTCGACCACCCGAAGAATCTCAAGTTTTGTTCGAGATACTGCTTTGGTATCATCGAAGAGCCTTAATGGATAAGGTACTGCTTCGACCACCCGAAGAATCTCAAGTTTTGATCGAGATACTGCTTTGGTATCATCGAAGAGCCTTAATGGATAAGGTACTGCTTCGACCACCCGAAGAATCTCATGTTTTGTTCGAGATACTGCTTTGGTATCATCGAGGAGCCTTAATGGATAAGGTACTGCTTCGACCACCCGAAGAATCTCAAGTTTTGTTCGAGATACTGCTTTGGTAGCATCGAGGAACCTTAATGGATAAGGTACTGCTTCGACCACCCGAAGAATCTCAAGTTTTGTTCGAGATACTACTTTGGTATCATCGAAGAGCCTTAATGGACAAGGTACTGCTTCGACCACCCGAAGAATCTCAAGTTTTGTTCGAGATACTGCTTTGGTATCATCGAAGAGCCTTAATGGACAAGGTACTGCTTCGACCACCCGAAGAATCTCAAGTTTTGTTCGAGATACTGCTTTGGTATCATCGAAGAGCCTTAATGGATAAGGTACTACTTCGACCATCCGAAGAATCTCAAGTTCTGTTCGAGATACTGCTTTGGTATCATCGAAGAGCATTAATGGATAAGGTACTGCTTCGACCACCCGAAGAATCTCAAGTTTTGTTTGAGATACTGCTTTGGTATCATCGAAGAACCTTATTGGATAAGGGACTGCTTCGACCACCCAGGGAATATCAGGTTATCTCGTTCATCTATTTTGCATCTTGTCATCCCGTTTAGGTATATCCTATCTCTTTGCATTTTTACTTGCTTATCGGACAAATTTCGGGGTCTTTTTGTATCTAATTGACTTCCACCCTGAAAATGAACGCCATGCAGCTGTTCATTCTCTCAGGTTCAAGACAATTAGATAGGGGCATCTGTCATACCCCAAATTTGTCCTACCTTTTTTAAAAATTCTCATTTGCCCGACTTTGTTTTTAATTTACCTTGCTTATACAGCGTAGCGTATTTTTCAGCAAAAACAGGCATTTTCGTTTTTTAGCCCAATAAGAGTATGCCACGTGGCATTTGTTTTTTATATATATCTATCTTTTTTTTATATATAATTTCATTTTTCTCGTGATAGGTTAATATAATGTTTTTTATTTTATTAATTAGTTTTGAATTAGAAATTAGGATTTAAATTTGTTTTTTTTTAATTAGATAGATTTAATTTAGAACTTAATTATAATTTAGAAATTTTAATTTAAAAAAAATATATAGATTAAAAAATAGAGTTAGAATTTAATTAGGATTTATTTTAAAAAAATTAGATTAGATTTTAGTTAATTAGCTTAGATTTAAAATTGTAATTAATAGTTAGAATTAAATTAAATAGAAAATAGGTTTATTAATTTAGTTTATTATTAAAAAAAATTAAAAGAAAAAATACAAGAAGAATTGAAAGGGAAACACGGTTAGATTGGGATTAGGGTTGGTCTTTTTTTTGGGATAAATAGGGTACCCTACACTGTTCACAGATCCCCAAGTGTGGAGGGTAACCCTAGCCTTCAGCCCCAATTACCAAACCCTGCACTGTTCACGATCCCTAAAAAGAAACCCTAAAACGGCGCCTCCAAAACGGAAGCCCTCTCATTTCTCCGGCGCCGTAACCTCTCCGCCGCCGTCACCCTTCTCATCATCCCAAAACCCTCTCACCATTTTCGTCCACCACCTCACACAATAACCGGCCGCCAAACCCTATGGCCACCATATCCTTCCGCCCTCATCACCTCGAATCACCGAAATTTCTCCGTCTCCTTCATTCGCCTTTCTCTTTTACCATCGTCATCACCATTTTATTATCCTTCTAATAGCCATTTTCAGCTTCCTCAAACTCTTTATCCTACTACACCTATTGAGGAACCACTGGATTTTAAATGTGATAATAGTTTCATTCTTCAAGAGAAAAGGGACTGGAATTCATTCTTCGGTGGTGCTACTGCTGCTTCTAAGCATCCTTACTCACAAGGGGGTTTGGGAGTGATTCCTCAAATTTCTCATCATTTTCCTATTAGAACTGAAAACACTCGTGCTTTTGCAGCCGATGATGATGTGCAACAACATCATACTCTACAGAGTTACATGATTCATACAGCAAAGGATCAGAATGGTGGTCGACAACTGCAGAAGCTGGTTGAGGAAGGGTCTGTTGAAGATAAGGAAATCGTGTTTAATGGTGTTATTGACAACATTGTTGAGCTTATGATGGGTCCTTTTAGGAACTATCTTGTTCAGAAGTTGTTGGAGTTTCGTAGGGAAGATCAAAGGTTGCAGATTGTTCATATGCTGACCAAGGAACCTGGTCAGCTAGTCAGAACATCCTTAAACACACATGGTACAAGAGTGGTTCAGGTGCTGATTTCAACTATCAAATCAAGGAAGCAAATTGCATTGGTGAGGATAGCAATTCAACCTGCTTTTCTTGAGCTAGTTACGGATCTGAATGGAAATCATGTCATACAACGTTGCTTAACATGCTTTAGTGTTCAAGATAATGAGTTTATCTTCGATGCTGCGGCGAAATACTGTCATGATGTTGCTACTCATCAACATGGCTGTTGTGTGCTTCAACGGTGCATTTATTATTCAAAGGGAAAGAGTCAAGAAAGACTTGTCAGGGAAATCTGCAAACATGCCTTAAATCTGGCTCAAGATCCATACGGAAACTATGTTGTTCAGTACATTATCCAGATGTAGATTCCAAATGCTATAGCCAAGTTGACTGCTCAATTCAGAGGAAACTATCTAGGCCTCTCTACTTAAAAATTCAGCAGCCATGTAGTTCAAAAGTGCATTACATATATTCCAGAGAATAGAGCAAGGATTGTCCAATAACTAGTGCCTATTCCTCGCTTCGAGGCTCTGCTTCAAGACCCGTATGGAAACTACGTCCTTCAGTGTGCCCTTGACTATACTAAGGGCTCCTTGTTCATATCTTTGGTTGATGCAATCAAAGCACACAAACACTTGCGCACGAGCCCGTATTGCAAGAGAACATTCTCAAAAATCCAGATGATTGGAGTATCGGAATGGAGGTTCTGAAGTGTTTGAATCAGCTTAACCAGAGTTTTTCAAGTGAATTTGAGGTTGTATTGCAACCATTGTGCATACACGTCGAGCCGATCAAAGTTCCAGGGATACGAAAACAAGGCGTTTTCAATCGAGCTTTGTCTTTGTCGGTTTCAAATACGATGCAAACTCGGCAGCACCTTGTTCTGTTTCAAGTCCAGCATCAACAATAACTCTGCAACAACAAGCAGAACCAGCTGCAATGGAATTCCTCATTCATTTTGGCTCAAATTGCGGTACAGCAGCGGTTCATCAACAACAGAGTAATTTGTAGCAGCGAAAGCCCATCGAGATCAATCTCTCTTTATTGCCGACGTTGCCGAGTTGCGACAACTCCGGAAACAACTCCGTAAGCCATCAAGGTTTTAATAACAGCTCGTGGTTTCGAACAACAACAACTTCAACATAGGAATGACTTACGTTTTTTCAACAACAACCAGCTCTTTCCCACAAGACATAACAAAAGCAGAAACAAAGTTCATATCTTTCTTTGACAATAACTCGCCGTTTGTTTCAGGTTTGAATGTCGCGGAAGAAACTATAAAGTCGAGCCAGCTCCGACCATTTTGTCGAATGCCCAAATGTGTGCGGCTGGAAGCACAACTAGGATGGAAAACAATGGTTTAAACATCGCAGTAACACAACTCCCGGTTCACCATTATAGCAACTTGTAGATGCTTGCGCACTGTTGTTCCTCAATTGAAGGTCGATTCGAGTAACTGAATGTATAGAGCAAAGCTGCAGCAGCTCTGCGGTAATGTTTCCACAGACATAAACGTGTACGCAAGTCTCTAACATTCCAATTTGTTTAAGAGTTGATGATTCAACGGCTCCAGATAATACAGCAGTGGTCGCACGTCTCATGTCGGTCGGTTTCCTTGACCTTTTGTTAGCTAGTTGCCGTCTTGTTTATTTTTCTGTGGTTTCCGACTGTTCTATTTTTGATTATGTGGAGATGCTGCGATATTTATTTTTACTATGATTATAATTTGTCAAGTTGTGCATCTGATGTTGTTATCTCAACTACATATTTTCTTGCGAGTCGTTTTTGCTTCAATTGAAAATTGTTGCAAATATGTTGTTGGTTGTCATTGCCGGTAATAATAGGTGTTTTTGTTTCTGTGTGAATTGGTTTCATGACAGTGGTAATGTATGTAGTTATTCTCCTCTGATTTTGTCAGTATTGTGTATGTGCTTAAGTTACTTTTCTATTCTACTTCGTAGCTCTGTTAATATACGTGGCTATTCGATTTGATTCTCATGACACTGTCAATGTATGTTTGAAATTAGATTTCTCTACGAGACTTCGTCTTTATGCTATATCATTCTTGACATACTGGTATTGGTGTGCGATTGTGTTTACTGCTGAAATACGTATTTCAATATATCGCATCATGTTTGTGTTGCCCGGTTTATCATTTAAAGCTTTGCTTCAGGATTGAAAATGTATACTTAAAGTTGTTACATACTGTTGTTGTGGCTCCTTGCTTGATGCTCAAAACTAGTTAGCACTGTGATAGATATTGTGAATTTCATGACAGCTTCTGTGAATTGATTATTGGCCGCACAATGAACACCGGGTCTGATTGATAGCTTTGTACGTTTATGTTTTTTTTCGATACTATCATAACCCTGCAGATATTCCATGATATTGCTATTGCTATTTGCTGTGGGCAATTTGCACTTTGTTTGCATTTCGGTAGTTTGGTGATCATGGACTGACATTATTTCGTATACGTTATTGTTGTTGCTGCTAGTTATGATTGTATATGTGAGCTTCGATTCGGTTGTTTCAGCATTTTTTTGGTTTGGAATATTATGATAATCATGGAATGATGACCACTGTTTGGAAATATGGATTGAGACAGGATTCATTATTTTCGTTTCTACATTTCAATCACAAACCTCACTTTGTTTTATTAAAGTTTGCATTATGTGTCATATGGAAATTTGTCATTTTGGATAATTCAAAACTTTCACTTTACCATGCCTACTAATATCTTCGCACTTTCGATTGCAATGTCGGTTAGTGATTCGAGTTGCTTGTTACTAGTTTCTGTTGTTGATTAAGGCTTTGGTTCTGTTATTAGAATTTTGTGACTCTATTTTTTCACGCATACAATTCAGCATAGTTATATATTATCTCATAAGTTCCACCTTTATTCCAATTAAATTAATTTGGTTTTTTTTATATAAATAATTTTAGCAATTAAATCTAACTAATTTGATTATGTTGGTTAATTTTAATATCACTTTTTTTTTAAATAAGGATTATTATTATATTAAGTGGTAATTAATCTCATACTAATTAGATTTGCTAAAATAATTTAATTTTCTTTTTCTTCTTGCCAAAGACAAATATTTTTTTTTCCTAGTCTTAATTAAATCTTAAAACATCTTAATTCAATTTGTTTTTTATATCAAAATATTTTCCTAATTAAATTATTGAAAGTAGTGGGTTTTTTGGGGTCTAGCACCCCTTGAATTCTTGGACAATCGCTCTCGAGGCGCACGCCCTTGAGTTGCGGTTGTTCCGTCTTTCGATCTCCAAATTGTTTTTTTTACTCAATTTAAATTTTCTTAAAGATTTTTTTATAAAAACAATTTTTATTAATTAGACATTTTTTAAAGAAATTCAAATTATTCTTTTAAAAAATATATTTCAAAATTTTTACCAAATAATATTAAACTTTTAGAAAATTATACTTTATTAATTAAGTTAAAACTTTTTTTCTAAGATATTAAACTTTTCTCAACACAATTAGTTATTACTAGCTTTTCTCAAAAATCTTTTTATAAGCAATTAATTAATTAATTTTTTTAAGACTATTTTTCTTAATTAAATTAAAATATTTTTCAAAATCAAATTTCAAAAATAATTAAATTCTTGGATCTCGCCTTCCTTGAATTTTTAAGCGACCGCTCTCGAGGTGCACACCTTGAGCTATGACCCTTTCGATCTTATTTTCTAGAATACATAGCGCGCCTAATTCGAACACGCTAACCTACTCAAGTCATTTTTCTTAATTAAATTATGAAAGTACCAAATTCTTGGAGTCGCGCATTCCTCGAATTTGAGAGTGACTACTATAGAGGCGTACGCCTCGAATAGCGCGTCACTCGAACTTTCGTTTCTAAAATATTTCCACAATTATTTGGACAAGTATTTACTGTCCAACAAACATATTTCATAATTAATAGAATGAAAAAGATGTCGTTAGGATCTAGCATTCCAACGATATCCCGGATAATTGGTTACGAGGCCGACGTCTCGTTTATCGAGTAATCGTCATTCCTCCTAATTTTTCAAACCGCATAACCTCATTTCTCACCCTCGTGTGATTGAATCAAAATCTCTTTCAATTCAAACTCTTTCGCGTCTAAACTATCCATCAAACATATTTCGAATGAAAAAGGTATTATTGGGATCGAGCATCCCAATGGTGTCCTGATTGATTTGATTACGAGGTCGACGTCTCGTTTATCGAGTAGTCGTCATTCCTCCTAATTTATTTTGACCCGTCTAACCTCGTTCCTCGCCTTCGTGCGATCGAGTCTAAACCCCAGTTTGTTTCTAAACCATACGTAAAATCCAAATTATTTTCTTAATTAAAATTACGAAAGAATGGAGGTTCTTGGAGTCTCGCGTTCCTTGAATTCTCGAGTAACCACTCTTGGGGCGTACGCTTTAGGCTGTGGTTCGCCTCGACCTTTCGTCTATAAAACACGTGCCCTAACTATTTGGACAAAATATCGCCATTGTCCATTAAAATACAATTTCATAATTATTTGAATGAAAAAGGTATCATTGGGATCCAGCATTCCAATAATATCCCGATTAATCGATTGCGAGACTGACATCTCGTTTATCGAGTAGTCGTCATTCTCCCTTAAAATATTCAACCCAACTTGCTTTCCTCGCCTCCGTGCGATTGAAACCTTCTCAAACACATTTCGTAGAATCTTTCGAATGAAAAAGGTGTCATTGGAATCCAGCATTCCAGTAATTCCCCGACTAATCGGTTGTGAGGCTGACGTCTCGTTTATCGAATAGTCGTCATTCTCCATCAAATTACCTAACCAAACTCCTCTTTTCTCGCCCCCACGTGATCGAAACCTTAAACCTATTCAAATATATCCTCTAACCAAAACATCCAATGCGACAAACACAAAATTCCTCGCCCTCGTGCGATTTCCAACCAAAACACATTTTGGCAAGAACATTGTTTAGCTCATTCTTTCGCGCATAACAAAATCGAGCTTCAGCCTCCCCTAGCGAGCAGACAAGCCAATGTTTAGCAGTTAGAATGCGACTTTAACTCTCGTTCATTCCAAACATAAACCTTTTACCGTAGTTAGCCGAACTACGGCTGCTCTGATTTCTCATTTATCAATGAGAATACGTAGGCACAAGATTGCGATGATCTTGGCGAGCACAATCCCCTCTTTTTTCCCGTAGTCCCACGAACTACGAATGCTCTGATTTTCCACTTCTCACAGGTGAAGATACGTAGGCACAAGGGCCCCAATCCTTGGCGAGCACCCTATCCTATAACCATCCATTCCCCCCAATAGGAGAAACCTTAGAAGAAAACTAACAAGCATAGTTAACTTTACTCTCGAATCGATCAAGAGGTTCCGTTGAGTACAACGGGCATGAGGGGTGCTAATACCTTCCCCTCATGTAATCGACTCCCGAACCTAGAATATTGGTTGCGATGACCATGTTCTTATCTCTTTTAAAGGTTTTATCGATATTTTCCTATTCCTTCCTTGGAATGAATAAAGTTCGGTGGCGACTCTGTTTCGAACAGTATTTTCCGCGGCCATCGCGAGGATCGTATTTTTTCGAGGTACGACACTACCCATCCTAAAAGGTGTGTATTAAGGGTTTCTCAAATCTACAGAAACAGGGTTCTAAGAGGTTCCCAAAGTCAACGACCCATCTTTCGAATATTATCGATTTCCCAAATTACTCGGTAGTCGT
>OZ012741.1:403313609-403477601 GCA_963859935.3 Lathyrus sativus | reverse complement strand
TCTATAAAAGGAACCCTTGTGATGAAGCTTTCACTTGATGCAATTTCGTTTTTGATTCTCTTTTCTCACTCAAATAATTCCGTTCGTAAGCAGCTAGCACTGTGACCGGAAGTTGTTCGTGTGGACTGAGTAGAGGCGTTGCACTTCATCAACGCTTGTGATAGCTGCATCAAAGATCTGAATCGCCACAAAGAGGTAACGATTCTATCACTGACCATGCTCATTCGTGAGGATCACTAAAGGAAAATTTTTGTTTTCCGCTGCGTTTAGATCGCAATTTTCCTTCAGTGGTATCAGAGCCACTTACGAAACCATGGATCTGATAGCTGTTAAATTTTCGTCTTTTCTGTATTTAATTCGATTAAAACACAGAATGAATTTAACAATAAACGATTAATTAAATTTGGCATCTGTTGTGTACGATTTGGATGATTGATGTTGATTATGCTTCGGAATCCGACATTAGTATGGTGAAGTTGTGCGATACATTGATCATCCATAGGTTACACAATTAGATCGATCACTTTTATATAAGATATAAGAAATTCTGATGCAAAGATGGTATATGGGATATACTGTTTTGATTTCATCCATTCAATCACATAAGGATTGTAATTCTTTTGAAAGATCATCACTTTCATTCGCTTCGGAATCCGACGTTAGTATGGTGAAGCAATGATATGTTGATCTATCATATTGAGTTATCAATCGAGTTGTGTTTGACGGCATGAAATTGTTGCATTAGGATTAATGGCAGTACAAGTGTTGTATTGCCGCAGACTTTTCCGGTTGGGATTGTAAATGCACAAAAGTTGTGCAGGAAACGACGTGAAATACAATGACATAAAAATTTTCGCTGGGGCGCTGCCCCTAACAACCCCGCAAGGGGGCGCTGCCCCCTTGACCCCCGTCCGCTGAACGGTCAGCGGAACCACCGTCCGCTGACCGGGCAGCGGAACCCCCGGCTAAGTCTGCAAAGTGTGATCAATCAGTCGAAATTTAATTTAGTTTATTTAATTATCGGAATTTTAAACTAATAATAAAAGTGTGTTTATTATTATTTATTTGTGGTGATCAGTTATGGCCTTAGTTTTGTTTTGGGATTTTTGAATACGGCCTGCGTGTCGTGCCTCTCTCTCAATCTCTTTATGTAACTTCTTTTCTCATCTCACTCCCTCGTATGTAAAACGAGTTTTCTTATATGTAATGTAATATTATGTTATGAAAAAAAAAGGAAGTATTCAATATTAAAGGAGGATAACCTTGGAGATCATGCTTGGAGAACCTTAGATCGTTATTAGGTTAGCTTAGGTTCTCTCATTGGCTTGAGAGAACAATTGCGTTAGGGGCCATAATTGTATCTTTTTATATGTATGTTGATGCATGTACTTGTATGTTGATGCATGTGAGAGACGTTTTGCATGTTAAGCCGGTGAGATCAAACTAATAACAAATTCCCTCAAAATTAAATATTAAGTTTATGCTTTCCAATTTTTAGCACTCATCAAGACTAGTATCGAGCATTGTAGGTTTCGCCTACGCGAGGTGCATGTTCTATATTAGTAAGGTGTGATGGGATAATTGTAATATCCAATTGCTAAAACAATGGGTCAAACTTAACTAAACAAATTATAATAAGATTATATATGTTTAGAAGCAAGAATTGGGAATGATTCATGTGATGGATCAGAATAAGGAGTTATTCACCCAATTGAAAATATTCGAGAGTTGTATGAGATACAATTGGAAGGAGTTCCTACCTAAATAACTTAGTTTTGTGTAATCAGCCTAACGCTGACTTAAAACAAAGTGAAACATGGATCTCGACCCACTAGAAAGTCTTCCAACGGGATTTTCCGAATCAAATGATGAGGGTCATTTGTTTTGAATAAAATAGTGGGAGCATATTTGATTAAAGGCCTAATTAAATATGTTGTTTTAATGATACTTATATTTTCATATTTCTCTTGTAGATTACCATGACAACAAACACATCGAACAATATTTTACGATCCATCCTAGATAAGGAAAAATTGTCTGGGACAAATTTCCTGGATTGGCACCGTAATCTGAGGATTGTCCTCAAGCACGATAAGAAGCTGTATGTCTTGGAGACACCAGTTCCTGAGGAGGAACCTCCTAGTTCTGCACCAAAGGCAGAAAGAGATGCTTATAAGAAGCATTTCGATGATGCCAATGAAACCGCTTGCCTCATGCTTGCTACCATGAACTCTGAGTTGCAAAAGCAACACGAGAACATGTCTGCGTTCGATATGATCGGACATCTGAAAACGCTTTATCAAGAGCAAGCAAGAAATGAGAGGTTTCAGGTTTCAAAGTCCCTTTTTAACAGCAAGTTAGTTGAGGGAGCCCCTGTAAGTCCCCATGTACTCAAGATGATTGGGTATGTGGAGAACCTTGACAGATTAGGGTTTCCCCTTGGAAAGGAACTTGCGATTGATCTGATCTTGCAATCGTTGCCAGAGAGCTTCAGTCAGTTTGTCCTGAATTTCAATATGAATGACTTGGACAAAAGTCTTCCAGAACTGCTAGGCATGTTGAGAACTGCTGAGCAGAATATGAAGACAAAAGGGAAATCCATTCTGATGGTCAGTAATGGAAAGAAACAGAACAAGAGGCCCATCAAACAGGGTGGTAGAGGGAAAGGCAAGGAAGTTGCCAAACCCAAACCCACTCCTCCTGTTTTGAAGCCTAGTGGAGGAATAGCAAAGGAGGGCACTTGCTTCCATTGCGGTAAGACCGGACATTGGAAGAGAAATTGCCCAAAGTACCTGGAAGATAAGAATAATGGAGTAGAGACTTCAAATTCAGGTATTTTTGTTATTGAAATTAATTTATCTACTTCTGCATCATGGGTATTAGATACTGGATGCGGTTCTCACATTTGTACTAATGTGCAGGGACTAAAAAGGAGTAGAAATTTGGCAAAAGGTGAAGTTGACCTACGAGTTGGCAATGGAGCAAAGGTTGCTGCTTTAGCTGTAGGAACTTATGTTTTAACTTTACCTAGTGGTTTAATAATTCAGTTAGAGAACTGTTATTATGTACCTGCAATTAGCAGGAATATTATTTCCGTTTCTTGTTTGGACAAGTTTGGTTTTTCATTCATAATAAGGAACAATTGTTGCTCCATTTATTTGAATGATATATTCTATGCTACTGCAAAAATGAATAATGGACTATATGTCCTTGATCTTGAAATGCCAATTTATAACATTAATACTAAAAGGTTGAAACCTAATGAGTTGAATCCAACTTACCTTTGGCACTGTCGATTAGGCCACATAAATGAGAAACGCATTTCCAAACTCCATAAAGATGGACTCTTGGACTCTTTTGATTATGAATCATACGAGACATGCAGATCTTGTTTAATTGGAAAGATGACAAAATCCCCATTCACAGGAAAAGGTGAAAGGGCTAATGATCTTTTGGCACTCATACATACTGATGTATGTGGACCACTGAACATACCAGCCAGAGGAGGTTTTCAGTACTTCATCACTTTTACTGATGACTTTAGTAGATACGGATATGTGTATTTAATGAAACACAAATCTGAGTCCTTTGAAAAGTTCAAGGAATTCAAGAATGAAGTACAAAACCAACTAGGTAAGAATATTAAAGTTCTTCGATCAGATCGAGGCGGTGAATATTTAAGCCTAGAATTTGATGACCATCTAAAAGAGTATGGGATTCTATCCCAACTTACTCCTCCTGGAACACCACAATGGAATGGTGTATCTGAGAGAAGAAATCGAACCTTGTTAGACATGGTCCGATCCATGATGAGTCACGTCGATCTTCCAAACTCCTTTTGGGGACATGCATTATTAACAGCAGCTTACACACTTAACCGTGTTCCATCCAAAAAGGTTGATAAGACACCATATGAGATATGGAGTGGTAAGAAACCACATATGTCTTACATGAAGATTTGGGGTTGCGAGGTTTACGTCAAACGACAAATTTCAACCAAGCTTGAGCCCAAATCTGACAAATGCTTATTTGTGGGGTATCCTAAAGAAACAAGAGGATATTACTTCTACAATCCTTCTGAGGGCAAAGTGTTTGTCGCTCGAACTGGAGTCTTTCTGGAAAGGGATTTTATTTCCAAAGGAAACAGTGGGAGGAAAATAGAGCTTGAAGAAATTCAAGAATCACAAAACATTGAAACACCTATGGAGGAACTAGAGCGGGAAACACAAGTAGTTGTGGAAGAGCAACCTGCTCAAGAAGAACAAGACCAGCGTAGGTCAAGCAGGATACGTCACCAACCTGAGAGATATGGATATCTCATAAGTGATCAGGGTGATGTATTACTCATGGATCAAGATGAGCCTGTGACCTACAAAGAGGCCATAACTGGTCCTGAGTCTGAGAAGTGGCTAGAAGCCATGAAATCTGAAATGGATTCCATGTACACAAACCAGGTTTGGACCTTGGTAGAACCTCCTATAGGAGTTAACCCTATAGGATGCAAGTGGGTCTTCAAGAAGAAGACTGACATGGATGGTAAGGTACATACCTATAAAGCAAGACTGGTTGCAAAAGGCTATAAACAAATTCATGGGGTTGACTATGATGAAACCTTTTCACCAGTTGCAATGCTTAAATCTGTTCGGATTTTACTTGCCATCGCTGCATATCATGATTATGAAATATGGCAGATGGATGTCAAAACTGCTTTCCTTAATGGGAATCTTCTTGAGGATGTGTACATGACACAACCTGAAGGATTTGACATACCACAAGATGCCCAAAAGATATGCAAGTTACAGCGATCAATCTATGGATTGAAGCAAGCTTCCAGAAGCTGGAATCTTCGTTTTGATGAAACCGTAAAACAATATGGATTCATCAAAAATGAAGATGAACCTTGTGTCTACAAGAAGGTTAGTGGGAGCATGATCGTGTTTCTGGTATTATATGTAGATGACATATTACTCATTGGAAACGATGTCCCTACCTTGCAACAAGTGAAAACTTGGTTAGGGAATTGTTTTTCTATGAAAGACCTAGGTGAAGCAGCCTATATATTAGGAATTAGGATCTATAGAGATAGATCACAAAAACTGCTTGGCCTAAGTCAGAGTACATACATAGATAAAGTGTTGAGACGCTTTAATATGCATGATTCCAAGAAAGGATTCATACCTATGCAACATGGTCTGTGTTTATCAAAAACACAATCCCCTTCAACTAAGGAAGAAAGGGATCGCATGAATAAGATTCCATATGCATCTGCAATAGGATCTATCATGTATGCCATGTTATGTACTCGACCAGATGTCTCGTATGCATTAAGTGCAACGAGTAGGTACCAATCTGATCCCGGTGATGCTCACTGGGTAGCTGTCAAGAATATCCTTAAGTACTTGAGAAGGACTAAGGATTCATTCTTGATATATGGAGGTCAGGAAGAGCTTGATGTAATTGGTTACACTGATGCTAGCTTCCAGACAGATAAGGATGATTTTAGATCACAATCTGGTTATGTGTTCTGTCTCAATGGTGGCGCTGTGAGCTGGAAAAGTTCAAAGCAGGAAACAGTTGCTGATTCTACAACTGAGGCCGAGTATATTGCTGCCTCAAATGCAGCAAAGGAAGCTGTTTGGATCAAGAAGTTCATTAGTGAACTTGGCATAGTCCCTAGCATTGTGGATCCCATTGGTTTATATTGTGATAACAATGGTGCTATCGCACAAGCTAAGGAGCCTAGATCTCACCAACGATCCAAACACATACTTAGGCGTTATCACCTCATTCGAGAGATAATCGATCGGGGAGATGTGAAGATATGCAGAGTACCTACACTTGACAATATCGCTGACCCATTAACAAAGCCTCTTGCGCAACAGAAGCATGATGGTCATACTAGATCTATGGGTATTAGGGGTATGCCTAATTGGCTCTAGTGCTAGTGGGAGATTGTTGGTGTAAGCCCTAGAGGCCAATACTTTTTGGTACTTGTATCAGATTATTCGTTTAATAATAAAAGGCATTTCTTTATTATGTTTGTCTTTCAGAATAATAAAGTCCCTAGAATAGTTAGTCTGTTTAATGAAATGTTAAGTGTGACTTAATCATGAGATCCCATTAAACATAAAGACATTATTCTTAAAATATCCGTAGTCAAGCTTTATTGCAAAGTGGGATAACATTAAAAGCATTGAGACTATTATGAAGATAGACTGATGATCACATCTCATGGATCATGGATAAAGAGTTATCAAGTCTTGACATAGGTATAAATATTAGGAGTAATATTTATACCGGATTGACCCGCTATGAGAATACTACATAGTATGTTATGCAAAGTGTCATAAGTTATTCTCATGGTGATAATGGTGTATTACCACCCTTCGACCTGAAACCACTATGGACCCTAGATGTAGAGTCGGGTGCTTTATTGCTGATCAAACATTATCCGTAACTGGATGATCATAAAGACAGTTGATGGGCACTCCACGAAGCATGCTGAGGGACATGAGTGTCCTAGATGGAATTTGCCAATCCTGCATAACAGGAGAAATGTCTAAGGGCCCAATATTGAACTGGACAAGGATGACACAGTGTATGCCTTGTGTTCAATATAGACATAGGGGCAAAAGGGTAATTGTACAAACATATATTATCACGAAAAAGGTTTTGTCAGATCACATGACATTTTCGTGACTTGGGTGGAAGTGATGTGTTGCTAGATACCGCTTACTGTTTATTATGTTAAATATATAATTTAATATAATTACCAACGTTACGAAATCCTACAGGGTCACACACATAAGGACAGTTTGATGAGAGATAGAGAAATCAAAAAGGAACACCGTAAGGTACGGTGCACTTAAGTGAAAAATAGAAATTCGGATAATATAATAATAATTATTGTTATTTTATAATGGTTATAAAATAATAATAAAATAAATATATTTATTATAATAATAGTTATTATAATAATATATAATATTATTATGGATCATGTGAATTAGGGTTTTAGCCCGCAGCCCACAAGAGAGTCTATAAAAGGAACCCTTGTGATGAAGCTTTCACTTGATGCAATTTCGTTTTTGATTCTCTTTTCTCACTCAAATAATTCCGTTCGTAAGCAGCTAGCACTGTGACCGGAAGCTGTTCGTGTGGACTGAGTAGAGGCGTTGCACTTCATCAACGCTTGTGATAGCTGCATCAAAGATCTGAATCGCCACAAAGAGGTAACGATTCTATCACTGACCATGCTCATTCGTGAGGATCACTAAAGGAAAATTTTTGTTTTCCGCTGCGTTTAGATCGCAATTTTCCTTCACTTTTCTCATCTTTCTCCCTTTCTCTTACTATCTTTTCTTTCTTTATAATGCTCCCACTTTCTTGGAATAAAGGGAAAATAATGATATATAGAAAATATCATTTAGGGCAAAGTTGGTAAGAGAGGCACATGAGGTAAGAAAAGAATATTAAATGGTAAAATGTCCAATATTAGTGTTATAAAAAAGTATGAATTGTACCAATTAATAAAAGGTCAGAGTCAAATAATATTAATTAAATCAATCTGAGCTCACTAGTTACTCTAATTATCCCAACTGATAATTCTCACAGCACATAGGAACTCATTTGATCTCAACTAATATTATTAAGAGCACTTTTAGAATAATACTGGGTATTACAGAAAGTATTCGAGATTATGCTTATCTCAAGAGACATACCTGAAAAAGATTCTCAATAAGTTTGGTATGTCGAATTCAAAGCATGTTCTAACACCGACTAATCCTCAATACAAGCTGAGTACGACTTAAAGTCCTAGTACTGAAGTCGAAAGAGCCTATATGAACAGAATTTCATATGTTAGCATATTAGGCTCTTTGATGTATGTTATGGTTTGTACGAGGCCAGACATAGCGTATGGAGTGAGCCTTGTAAGCAGGTATATAGCCGATATTAGAAAGGTCCACTAGCGAACATTAACGTGGATTCTTATGTATATCAATTGGTCTCTTAGCAGAGTCCTAGTTTATGATGGAGTATGTGGTGATGATAACAGAGTTGAAATCGAAGGATATGTCGACTATGATTATGCAGGTTGTATGGATTCTAGAAAATCTATTTTTGGATATGTCTTTGCTATGTTTGGCACGACAATTAGTTGAAAAGCGAAACTTCAGAAGGTTGTTGCCTTATCAACCCCAAGCAGAATATATTGCCCTCACTGAAGCTGTGAAAGAAGCATTGTGGCTTGAAGGTTTTGTTAAAGAGTTGAAACTTCAAGGTCGAGTTATCAGTGTTAAATATGATAGTCAAAGTGCAATACACTTGTCGAAGAATTCAGCCTATCATGAGCGAACCAAGCACGTCGATGTGAGGTTGTACTTTGTCAAAGAGATAATCGAGTGTGGAGAAGTCCAAGTGCTGAAGGTTTTGAATTATGACAATGTTGCTGATATGATCACCAAGACATTGTCAAGTAGCAAGTTTTTCCACTGTATGCAGTTGATAAAGTTGCATGATGAAAGCTAGTTTGTTCCTTTGTTAGTATAGAGTTTGTTTCAAGGTGGAGTTTTGTGGTATTTTGGATCGAACTCTAGTGTCGACAATGGTAGCTTCATGGTTCGACAGAAGGTTTAGTATGAAATTGAAGTCTGTTCACATGTTGATCTTGGGTGCTGTAGTCGAAGTATGCTCAAGCATGCAGTAGTCGAAATGCTAGGATTGTTAACATGTCGAATTGGGCTTTGCTTGTAAGCTCAATTATTTAAGTTTGCTTTTTGCTCAAGTTAGCTTAGTAGTCTATAAATAGACTAGTTCTCTCAAATTGTTGGTATTCACTTATAATCTTTGAACCCTTATTGAGAAAGTAAATAGTAAAACAGTTTTAACCAATTCTCTATTCTTATTCTTCTTTCGTTCCTTTTATAAAATCTAATAGGGTTTCTTGTGTTTGTTCAAAAAACTCAATATTTTTTTTATATTTTAGTTTATTCTTGACGATATAAATTCACAACAAAGAAGATGGAAGGTTGAAGAGAAAGAAAATAAATTTAAAATTTTAAAGGAAAATTATCATCACCTCCTTTAAGGTTTATTTAAACAGCCCTGACACCACCTCTGATTTTAAATTATAATTATGCACTAATTTTTTTTATAGAATTATTAAAATAACATCGACACATCATTATAATTTTTAGTGAAAGTCATAATTCATAAGTATATATATATATATATATATATATATATATATATATATATATATATATATATATATATATATATATATATATATATATATATATATATATATATATATATATATATATATATATATATATATATATATATATATATATATATATATATATATATATATATATATATATGATATTTACCAACAGTTTTTGTCTTTCACTAAAATATTTTGCTAGTATATTAAATTTAAAGAAGGCTAGTTCATATATTTAAACTATTGATGTCATTTTAATACAACTCATGTGAATGTAATTTCCCAAATTTTAATTTTAATTTTAATAATAATATTTTAAATAACCGAATCAGTCAAATTACCATATCAATTTACATTGAACACTCCTAAGTCCTAACCTCTATTATATTAAACAGTAACATTTATGACAAATAAATCCAAAATGAAATTTGAATAGTAAATCCATTTTTTTGGTAAGAAAAAAATTAAAGGGAGGAATATTAGACAAAAGAAAAGTAAAAAAGAAGCGTGAAAGTGAAAAGTGGAGTAGAAGTGGGACCACAATGGTCAAGACCCAAGACTACTACATTTATGATAAGATAGTAAAGTTGTTAATTAATGTTCAGACCAAAAAAACCAACGAGAAGACCACATCACAAAGCCGTGTATGGTGACGACGGAGAAATGACCATTTTCTAATTTTCCACGTTTAAGGAATCTTATCTCCGGTGACAGCCACAGTAATAGCATTACGGATCCAGATATTAATATTTCAATATTTTCTGTTTGAATCAAAATTGGCGTCTCTTGCTACTCAGTCAACGGTCAACACTTCGTATCTTATGTACCTATTTCCTTTCTAAATTGAGGCTCATATTTTTCTCAATTATAATTATAGTTAACTAATTCTTAATGTTAAAGATCATTAAATTTTCAATTTAATATGATCGTAAAGATGCCTCAACATATTTTTAGTTGTAAATATATTTTTACATTTTAATGTTAAAGATGCTTCAACATATTTTTAGTTATAAAAAATTAAAGGAAATGTTAAAGAGTGTTTTAGTAGTATTTTTTAAAAATTTAAAAAGATGTATATTTAATGTATTAAAAATTAAAATTATTATTTAAAAAAATATGAAAAGTTTCGTTAAAAAAATTAATTCACAAAAGAAAAAGCTCCAAGATTCTTAAGAACTATGTGACCTCCGATAAGGCTCTAATTTCTGATTCTTCTTTGGTGTTTGCCTTTGTAAATTATGGCGTGCAAGAAGATGATAAACATGAGAGGTCAATAAGGAAGGTCAAAGATTGAGGAGAAGAAGAATCTCTATCTCAACTCGAGAAAGAGATTCAGTTGAAAGAGGAGTCACAACTCTTTCCAAGCAACATAATTTCTTACAAAATTTGGTGACAGACGAAGTGGAGGAGAAGATGGAAGAGAATGAGATAACAATAATTGAAAGACATCTTTAGAGGTTTACAACTGGATGAGCGACAAGTGGGGGAATTTGAGTGTCTGGAATTCATCTTATTAGAGGAAGGTGAACGAAAAATAACACATCATTGGCAGAAGGGTGTTATAGTAAAGATGTTAGGTAAGAGAATTGGTTTCAAGGCTCTGGAAAATTGACTGAATCAACTATGAGCGAAAAGTGAAATTCTGAACATTATCGACTTAAGAAAAAAACATCATGTTACTTTGTCAAGCAAAGAAGATCAACGGACCTCACTTATCAAGGGATTGTGGCTCATTTATGATCATTACCTCACTGTGAGGGAATGGAAAGCCAATTTTTTCTGAATTCTGATACCATTGATCAAGTTGTTGCGTGGGTGCGAATCTCCGAATTTCCCATCAAATACTGTGATTATTGTGTTCTTTCCTTTGTAGTAAACTGTATTGGAAAGACTGTGAAGGTTGATAAAATCACCCTATACAGATGAAGATGGAAATATGCACGCTTATACATTCAGATCAATTTGAACAAATCATTGCTTGCAATGTTTTCCATTAAAGGAAAGCATTACAAAGTGGAATACACGGGCCTATATATGTTGTCTCTCGAATGTGGTAGGTACGAGCATGAAACTGCATGGTGTGTAGACAAATTGCAAGCAGTTATTGAAACACATAGAAAAGAAGCAGAGAAGGAGAAAGAGCAAGGGATGGATCAGAATGTTGAACATAATATAAGATCTTGGTCTATGGTGAAGACGACTAGAAGGAATAGAAAGAGCAAAGGCATGCAGGATCAATGAGGAGTTTAAACAATTCAAAAAGAGCACAAAAAAAGTAACAAGCAAGCAATGGGGTCAAGGTTCACATTGTTACATGAAGAGGAAGTTCCAGGAGTAGTGGAAGATGAGAATGGGGTGCAAAATCATGCAGATGAATCAAGCCAAGAAAACATGGAGGAATTAAAGGAAAATAGAGTAAAAGAGGTAATAAAAAGTGTGCATGTGGAAGGAAAGTGGACACAAAACAAAAAAGGAATTATAATAGAAAATTCAACAATCATAATAAGCTGGAAATACCTTCCAAAGGTATATTCAAGGACAAATGGGGAGAAACATGTGGCGAGGTCAAACGTCATATTGATCTATTGCTAGCAAATTTGAAATAGAGACCAAGGTCTAAAGGCATACAACAAAAGATCAAGTTGCTTATAGGAGATTTTAAACCTGGGAAATTTACTTATAGGCCTTCTTTGGATCCGTATAGCACTGAGGCCCATCTTCTAATGGATTGAATTGAATTTGATACGATTATGGCTGCCACTGAGTCAAAGGTTTGATTGAATGATAATCTATTAGAGGAAGAGGATTATGGAATGGAGAAACCAAGAGCTAAAGGAGATTCCGAGGATGAAGATGAAGGAGATATGGTGTTGGTGGAGGAAACCCCAAGTCAGCAACAAGGTAACCAAAATGTTAACTCAATTTCCTCATGACAGAGGATCTAAGCAAAAAAATGTATATGGAATTGTCGTGATGTAGAAAATAAGGATTTTCTAAGGGTTTGAGATGATTATACCAAAAAAATTCATCCGGATTTCTTCATTGTTTTGAAAGCCATAGTCAATCTAGAAAGGTTAAGGAAATAATTTGCTCTTATGGTATTTGAGGTTTATGCATTTTCATTTCTGCTTGGTTATTCAAGTGGTATTGCACTGGTGTTTACTAGTGTTTTAGTAAACAATCACGAATTTAGTTCACTTAAAAGATTAACTCGAAAAATCTCAAAGATAATTTGTGCAAGGACAAATTGCAATGAAAAGTGTGTGTGACTTGATTTAAATGTTTAGATAGCGACCAATTGAATGCAAAAGACAGACTTTGAATAAAGGCAGTAAATGATAAATAAATTAAATGAAGTAACTGACATTTAACGTAATTGCTTTGAAATACAAAAATATTTGCAGAAAGTTTAAATGGTGAACGCATACTCACATATCTCGCTAACCATTTCGCTTTGTGAATTGGGTACTTTAGTTCTAAAGAGATCTGGTGAAAATTCATGACCCGAATTACAATGCACGAGCTTGCATTATATATTATTACAAAGAAAACTGTTGAGCACAATTAAACCCTAAAAACTTTACACGTATCCCACTACTTAGGCCTTCGTGTTCCAAGTTGTCTTCATGTGTCGTCAAGGATGTAACTGCTGAAAACCAACCAAAACTTGACGATAATTGGTGATAACCGTCTTTGAAAATGTTACTTGACTTTGTTGAATATGGATTTATCTCTAAGTCTTAGGACTTAAAAATATCATAGGTCTTTAATACTTAAAGTGTAAACTTCGACTAAGTGTCGAAAGTTTGTTATCTTTCAGATTCTGGACATATTTGGAAGAAAGATTGATCATGATATTATGAATATATTCTTGAGACACCTCCAAATCATTATTGCCCTCGACTCCACTTGCAACTTAGTAGAACCAACAAGTCAAATACGACCAATATGTCGAAGCTTTGGGCTTAAGCTTTTAGCCTTTTAGTAATGTTAACGTAGCTTGACCATTAATTTGTTGACTTTTCACTTAGTTGAAAATATCGGGCTAATAGATGCCCCCCAAAAATGTCATTTTTGATCATATGTGTCAGATGGAGTGAAATATGGCGTTTTTCGTAACTGCTATGTACAAGTTTGCTTTAAAGTTTTATTTTTCTAAGTTTCCTCCATTGTTGACCTGAGAAATTGGCTTCGCTTTTCGCCTACCATTTCCCGAGTGGCTGCCTTGTGGGTCCCCTACTTTAAATAATGCACTGAAAAAACCCTGCCATAGAGTAGTTTTGAATAAGCATCACACATATAACTATAAAGGCCATCTTCATATAGACATTGAAAACGTTTGAGTCTTGTCACCCATTTTACCAGGTGACGTAGAATATTTTTAGACAACTTTTTGTATTTCCTTATGCTTTTTGCTTACTCATGTTGAGCGTTTACAACTACACACTTGGTATAAGTTTCGACAAAACTCAGTTTTCTTACTTATCTATATCCTTTCTCAAAGTCGAAAAAAGGGAGTACTACTTCTACTACTGCTCTTGCCAAGAAGGCTAAGAAGGACACAACTCAAGAGGTTGATTCCTCTGATGACAGTGTTGATGACATGATGTTTCCTATTCGCACCCTTGCTAAGCACCAGGAACACTTGGTAAATGAAACAACAAATGAAATCTTGAGTCATGGCAAGAAGAAGAAATCCCCCACTTAAGCCTCTAATTCTCAGGCAGTTGAGAAAAAGAAATTGAAAGAACCGATTTCCATCCCTTCCATACCAAAGAAACAGAAGAAGAGCATAACCCCCAATTTTCAAGTAAATATGGGGTTGGTTTGTTCAACCATTTCTTCGATCATATCTCAAAACAAATACTAATTTCTTGTTTCGTAGGGCAATCCAGTCTCCAAAATCTCTGTGCCAATTCAAGGCATTAGCACTCCGTCTGTCTAACTAACCAAACCAGTGAGACTGGTCATGATGTAGTTGTCGAGCAACCTATGGTTGAAAAGGTAGTAAACTATCTAGTTCGGATCAACGTACTCTTAGGCATGTGTTTCCCAAATCATATCAAGACCTTGAGGGGTCAAATAGATCCTTCGACAAAACACAATAAATCCAGGATCATGGGACGTTAGGGTTGATGTTGTTGGTCCGACACAAACCCAAGTTATCCAAGAAGAACCATCAGTGTGCGCTAGCGATCCTTCCCAAGCCACAACTGCAACTACTTAATTTTTGGTTCATGACTCTTCATCCAACACTTCTCTTAGTCGAGAAGTGAGAATAACCATCAAGGATATAAACCCTGCAGAAGCTTTAAGGAGATTGGTAAATAGTCGAGGGTCCAATTCTGTTGGGAGATCTTCCAGTTCTTCGACTCTATTTGGTGGATAGATTTGTGTTGACCTTATCAGTGTGTTGGTTGTATAGTTGAGCGAAGGTTTTCGATGTGGACTTCTTTACCGATGTGGAAAATGATCATTTTGTCGAGTCTGAAGTTAAACAGTTGTTAACCCAGCTTGGTGACCATGCTTTGCCTTACCCGCTCCTTCAGTTCGTGTTGGGTTTAGACTCTTTTCTTGAACAAGCTTAGAAGAACGTGAGGATATAATGAGTATTTTTTCAATCAACTCCAACAGAAGAATGAAGTTGCATTGAAAGAATAGTCCTTAACAACCTTGTCTAATCAACGAGTTGGCACACTGAAGGCTCAGGCTTAGAAGAACCATGTTGCATGCATTACGAGGTTGTCCCTAAAGTAGGAATATCTGGTTAGCTAGTGTGGATAAAAAATTCTAGGATTATTTCTTTGCAACTGATACACAAGAGTGGTTGAATCTCAACTTACACTTACAACTCCATAATAATATAGGTAGTAACTGGCAGGTGGTTTTGTCAACTTCGTGCCATGTCATATGGTATTGGAGGAACCAAAAACTCTTTGTGAAGGATTACATTATGCCAACTGATTTGACTAAACACATCAATATTAGAGCAACAATATCAAAAGAGTATGCAATTGAATCAGAAGATTGAAATACAAAGTATAGTTTTTGTAACACCCCCCTTTCTATGCCCCCAAATAATACAATTATTCATTTAGGCATAAATTTAATATTTCATCAGAGTACATTTGCAACATGGCATAAAAGGGAAATATCACATTATCATAAAAATTCCAACACATACAGCACCTGCTCAACAGATATGCAACAACGGGATAACACCCACAAGAAATATTTAGAACAAAGGAGAAAATATCCAAATATTTCATAATTCACCAAACATGTATCACATATACAGTTATCATTCATCATGTTTTACAAAACATATCAACAACAGATACATACTCAGATGTATCACAAAAGAATCAAAACAAATCCTATTCTACCCGGTGCTACATATCAGAGCCGACCGACCAAAAAGGGAAGAAGCCACGCTTCACAAAAATACCTCCAGCAATCTAGTCTGCAATGCCTCATAGAGCATTAAAAGAAACAACAGAAGGGTGAGAAACGATATCATAAAAACAATGCATAAAAACATATATATACATAGTACCCAATATACGTCTTTCGCATTCTCACTGCAACTCACCTCGTCATACCGTACATCGCAATGTATTCACATTATCTATTTACAAATAGAACATCATGCATATACAATATGCGTCAACAATGTTTATATTGGTTCATGAACACACAAAACATACATATTCATATATTCACACATACATGCGTCTTCACGCATACCAATCATGCCAATCATCAACAATTCATATAAAAATTTACAATTATGTTCATTCACCATACACCATGCAGGATGTCAACATGCAACTCATAGAGACCGACACACGACTCTATGCAGATACAAATGCGGTACCGACTCATTTCAGCAGGTTCAATTGAAGAACCAAATAACCATCGCTCACACCCCACATGGGCACACGAGGTTCTGCAGATTCTACGCGGAATCAAAATAACCATCGTTATATACGAGGTTCTGCAGAGGGATCAATAATTAACCATCGCTCACACCCCACAAGGGCACACGAGGTTCTGTAGATTCACCGAGGAATCAATAATTAACCATCGCTCACACCCCACAAGGGCACACGAGGTTCTGCAGATTCACCGAGGAATCAATCGACACAAGAATGCATACCATGATGCTTCACATGCAACATGACTCATGACACTCTTGAAAATGCACACATGTTTACAAACATACTCATGCATTCTACACATTCATCGCATATATTCATACAACGTCATAGATTTTTAATCAGGCTAAACAATGTACATAATTGCCCAAGCGGCCACAATTCATAATCTAGGATTCACGCCATACGGCTACCCACAGCTCAACACAACCCAGCATATAACTACTAAATCAAATAAGGGTCGATCGCAACCGAAACCCCAAGCCACGACAGCACCCAGCAACAGGGAAATCCATCCTGCTACATTCACTACACGCTCGCCTAGAGAGCGTTCGCTACCCCCTCGCCTAGTGAACTGCTAGCGAGTGCAAACAGAACCTCCAAACATTGCTCGCTACCTCGTTCGCCACAGCGAACCCCCAGCGAGCTCTTCGCTACTCCCTTCGCTACTAGCAAAAGACCACAATACCATTCTGTCCCAAGTCTGGGACCGTTCGCTGCGCACTCGCCTAGCGAACTACCAGCGACCATTCGCGACCTGCTCGCCTAGCGAACTGCTAGCGAGCGTCTGCGATTTCCACTTCTCCCCACTGTTCAGAATCCTAAACCACTGATAAAATCACCCGATGAACTCCAACTCATATCCAGCAGCCTTAGTCTAACATATACCGACTAATCTACGCCATCTAATCACGATTCTAACCGTTAGACAACGATTTCTATCGATTAAACCGAATTCAACCTAAAATGGAAAGTGTAGAAAAACTACCAACAATCCAAAACAATCCAACAAAATCATACATGGTTATACACATTGATAGAATAATAAAGTTTCACACCCTTACCCGAACAATCGAAAGCTTTGGTGATGATTTCTTGAAGTTCTAGGTTTTTCCTCTTCTTTCTCTCCTCTTTCTCTTCTCTTCCTTTCTTTCCTTTGTTTTTCTTTTCTATCTTACTAACTTTCTCTTTTTCTCTCATATACTCATATTCTCTTTTCTTTCCTCTCAAATTCTTTCCACACACTAATTAATCAATTCTCATAAAATACCCACTTAACATAATTACTAATGCCCAAAATACCCTCCGGTCTATTTTACCTGATACTCTCAAAGTAGGCAAAAATAGCACAATATGCACAAATAACATATTAACACACAATTCCACATTTAAAATAATAATTCAATTAATTAAATCAGAAAGGACTCAATAATAAAGGAAATCAGAATCGGGGCGTTACAACTCTCCCCCACTTAGGAATTTTCGTCCTCGAAAATATTACCTGATTCGAACAACTCAGGATGCGACTCACGCATCTTACTCTCCAATTCCCAAGTCATATTGCCTTCCGCAGCACCTCCCCATGCTACTTTTACAAGCGAAATATCCTTGCCTCTTAGGTTCTTAACTTCGCGGTCCAAAATCATAACCGGTAAAACCTCAACCGTAAGATTATCTCTTACCTCCACCTCATCCATAGGAATCACATGTGACGGATCCGGAACATACTTCCGAAGTTGCGAAACATGTAACACATCATGCAAATTTGAAAGACTCGGAGGCAACGCCACACGATAAGCCACCGCACCAACTCGTGCAATAATTTGATACGGACCAATAAAACGAGAAGTCAACTTCTTCGACTTCAAAGCACGACCCACACCCGTAACCGGTGTAACTCTCAAAAACACATGGTCACCTTCTTGAAATTCAAGATCCTTCCTTCTCTTGTCATGATAACTCTTTTGCCTATTCTGGGAAGCTTTCATCTTCTCCCGAATCAACTTCACCTTCTCCGTCGTTTGTTGTACCATTTCCGGTTCAACTACCGATCTCTCTCCAGTTTCATGCCAACACAAAGGTGTTCGACATCTCCGACCATACAAAGCTTCAAATGGTGCCATACTAATACTTGCATGAAAACTGTTGTTGTAAGTGAATTCAATCAATGCCAAAAAGCTATCCCAAACACCACCTTACTCGAGCACACAAGCACGCAACAAGTCCTCTAACGATTGAATCGTCCTCTCAGTTTGGCCATCTGTCTGCGGATGATACGCCGAACTCAATCTCAACTTAGAACCTAAAGCCTTTTGCAAACCTTCCCAAAACCTCGAAGTAAATCTAGGGTCTCTATCCGACACGATACTCTTGGGAACTCCATGCAACTTCACAATCACCCGAACATAAATCTCGGCTAACTTTTCCAAAGGATAACTAATATCAATTGGAATAAAGTGAGCAGATTTAGTAAGCCTATCAACAATCACCCAAACAGCATTGTGACCTCTTTGCGTATTTGGTAAACCCGTAACAAAATCCATTGATATACTATCCCATTTCCATTCCGGAATATCCAACGGTTGCATCAAACCACTAGGCTTCTGATGTTCCACTTTAGACTTCTGGCAAGTCAAACACGAATACACAAATCGAGCTACATCCCTCTTTAATCCGTACCACCAAAAGATTTTCTTCAAATCTTGATACATCTTATTCGCACCCGGGTGAATACTCAACTTACTCCGGTGTCCTTCCTCCAATATCGTCTTTCTCAAATCCACATCGTCGGGAATACAAATACGACCACGGAATCTCAAAACTACAAAATTATCAACCTTAAAGTCCTCACTCTCATTCATCATCAGATCCACAAATTTCAAATCCAACTTTTGCTTTTCACGAACGGTAGCTAGAAAATCATTCGTAACATACAACATACCAAGTTTTACACTTCTTGGCGTCATTTCACAAACCAAACTCAAATCTCTAAAACTCTCCAAAAGTTCCCATTCTCTCACCATCAATGTAGACATATGCACTAACTTCCGGCTCAAAGCATCGGCTACAACATTTGCCTTACCCGGATGGTAATTCAAACCAAAGTCATAATCCTTCAAAAACTCTAACCATCTCCTTTGCCTCATATTCAATTCCTTTTGCTCAAATAAATACTTCAAACTCTTGTGGTCGCTAAAAACTTCAAATCTCGCACCATAGAGATAATGTCTCCAAATTTTCAAAACAAAGACCACGACCGCCAATTCCAAATCGTGCGTGGGATAATTCTTCTCATGCACTCTCAATTGCCTCGAAGCATAAGCCACAACTTTACCGTCTTGCATCAAAACACCACCCAAACCGGACAAAGAAGCATCACAATAAACCACAAACGCTTCCGTCGGATTTGGCAAAATCAGAACCGACGCCGTTGTCAACCGTCTCTTAAGTTCAACAAAACTCTTCTCACAATTAATGTCCCAAACAAAATTCTTTCCCTTACAAGTCAACTGAGTCAACGGAAGTGTCAACTTTGAAAATCCCTCAATAAACCTCCGATAATAACCGGCCAAGCCCAAAAAGCTTCGGATCTCCGTAACCGACTTAGGAGCCTCCCATTGCATCACCGTATCAATCTTGAACGGATCAACACAAATACCTTTACCAGAAATAAAATGCCCAAGAAAATTCACTTCCGATAACCAAAACTCGCACTTGGATAACTTAGCATACAATTGCTTCTCCTTCAATACTTGCAACACAACCCGTAAATGCTCTTCATGCTCTTCTTGGGACTTAGAGTAAATCAAAATGTCATCAATAAACACAACTACGAAACGATCCAACTGCTCATGAAAGATACGATTCATATATTCCATAAACACACCCGACGCATTAGAAACTCCGAATGGCATCACAGAAAATTCATAATGACC
Organism: Lathyrus sativus; assembly: GCA_963859935.3. NCBI lineage: Eukaryota > Viridiplantae > Streptophyta > Magnoliopsida > Fabales > Fabaceae > Lathyrus > Lathyrus sativus. Next base: position 403,457,499 of record OZ012741.1, on the reverse strand, counting down.
ATATCGTGTCCTAAAAGCCGTCTTTTGAATATCTTCTCCTCTAACACGAATCTGGTGATAACCTGACCTCAAATCAATCTTACTAAAAACACGGGCACCAACCAATTGGTCCATCAAATCATCAATTCTAGGAAGCGGATACTTATTCTTGATAGTCACCTTGTTCAACTGCCGATAATCAATACACAACCGCATGCTCCCATCTTTCTTCTTTACCAACAACACCGGCGCACCCCAAGGAGAAACACTCGGCCTAATGAATCTCTTTTCCAATAAATCATTCAATTATCTCTTCAACTCTACCAACTCCGATGCCGACATACGATACGGTGCCATCGAAATCGGTCTAGTATCGGGAACTAGATCAATCGAAAACTCAACTTCCCTTTCCGGCGGTACATCCGTAATGTCCTCCGGAAATACTTCTGGAAAGTCACATACCACTGGAACCAAATCCAATTCAACCTTATTCTCTACCGACAGCGACGCAAACAAACAAAACACTTGAGCTTCATCCGCCAAAAGTTTCTTCAACTCTTTAGTGGATAGAAAACTCTCTTCCTCCTCATCTCCCAAAGATGGAAACCTCACCAACTTGTGATAACAATCAATATGAACTCTATTATACTGCAACCAATTCATACCCAAAATCACATCTAATCCTTCTAATAGCAAACACACCAAGTCCATAATAAAGTTCTTATCATACATGGTCAAGGGACAACTCAAACATACCGAAGACGTAGTTACCAACCCCGAAGCGGGTGTCTCAATAACCATATCACCACCACAAGAAGAAAAACACAAATCCAAACGCTTAGCGCACTCAAAAGAAATAAACGAATGAGTCGCTCCGGTATCGATAATAGCAACTAAGGGCATATTATTAATAAAGCATGTACCTTTAATCAACCGATCTGCATTAGTAGTGTCTGCACCTGCTAATGCAAATACCTTCCCGCTTGACAGAGCTTGCTTTGCCTTAGTACACTTTGTACTAATATGACCAACCTCCCCACAGTTAAAACACTTAATCATATTCCTTCTACATTCAGTTGTAGCATGACCGAGACCACCACAGTTAGCACACTTTTCCCCAGCCTTCTTACACTCAAAAGATTTGTGCCCCTCTTCACCGCACCTATAGCACTTAACGGGACCAGAACTCCCTCCTCCGGATTTCTTGACAAAGTGTTCCCTATGCTTGCCCTTATCAGCAGGCGTCACATAAGGCCCACTCCTTACTGGTTGCTTTCCTCGCCTCTCACTCAAACTCTTATAGTGAGTAGAACGAGCCCTACTATCCTCTTCGAAAATTCTACAGCATTCGGTTAAGTCCGAAAATCTTCGAATCCTCTGATATCCCACAACTTGCTTGATCTCCGGGCGCAAGCCGTTCTCGTACTTAATACACTTGGAAAATTCCGCCGCCACCGCATCATAGTGAGGATGGAATTTCACCAACTCCGTAAACTTATCCGTGTAGTCGACCACGGACATGTTTCCTTGTTTCAATTCTAGAAACTCCATCTCCTTCTTTCCCTTCACACTCTCCGGATAATACTTCCTCAAAAATTCAGTGCGGAACAAATCCCAAGTTATTTCCTCATCATCAACCCCAAGAATTTGTCTTATGCCGACCCACCAGTCATCGGCTTCTTCTCTCAGCATGTGAGACCCAAGTCTCACCTTGTTCCTCTTAGCGCAATTCATAACTCTGAAGATCCTCTCGACCTCTTTCAGCCAAATCTGAGCACCGTCCGGATCAAACCTTCCTTTGAACACCGGCGGTTGATAATTTCTAAACTCATCATTAGCATTTACATTCGGCGCACCCTGCATCGCTCGAGCCATAGCTTCCAATGCCGCAGCCATCGCGTTGTCATTACGACCAGCCATATTCTGATTATTCCCAAAAATAACAACAGGGTCAAACAACCGTTCAACCAACAAAACAGCGAGACAGATACAACTGACTCAACACTGGGCTCTGATACCACTTAATGTAACACCCCCCTTTCTATGCCCCCAAATAATACAATTATTCATTTAGGCATAAATTTAATATTTCATCAGAGTACATTTGCAACATGGCATAAAAGGGAAATATCACATTATCATAAAAATTCCAACACATACAGCACCTGCTCAACAGATATGCAACAACGGGATAACACCCACAAGAAATATTTAGAACAAAGGCGGAAATATCCAAATATTTCATAATTCACCAAACATGTATCACATATACAGTTATCATTCATCATGTTTTACAAAACATATCAACAGCAGATACATACTCAGATGTATCACAAAAGAATCAAAACAAATCCTATTCTACCCGGTGCTACATATCAGAGCCGACCGACCAAAAAGGGAAGAAGCCACGCTTCACAAAAATACCTTCAGCAATCTAGTCTGCAATGCCTCAAAGAGCATTAAAAGAAACAACAGAAGGGTGAGAAACGATATCATAAAAATAATGCATAAAAACATATATATACATAGTACCCAATATACGTCTTTCGCATTCTCACCGCAACTCACCTCGTCATACCGTACATCGCAATGTATTCACATTATCTATTTACAAATAGAACATCATGCATATACAATATGCGTCAACAATGTTTATATTGGTTCATGAACACACAAAACATACATATTCATATATTCACACATACATGTGTCTTCAAGCATACCAATCATGCCAATCATCAACAATTCATATAAACATTTACAATTATGTTCATTCACCATACACCATGCAGGATGTCAACATGCAACTCATAGAGACCGACACACGACTCTATGCAGATACAAATGCGGTACCGACTCATTTCAGCAGGTTCAATTGAAGAACCAAATAACCATTGCTCACACCCCACATGGGCACACGAGGTTCTGCAGATTCTACGCGGAATCAAAATAACCATCGTTATATACGAGGTTCTGCAAATCCACCGAGGGATCAATAATTAACCATCGCTCACACCCCACAAGGGCACACGAGGTTCTGCAGATTCACCGAGGAATCAATAATTAACCATCGCTCACACCCCACAAGGGCACACGAGGTTCTGCAGATTCACCGAGGAATCAATCGACACAAGAATACATACCATGATGCTTCACATGCAACATGACTCATGACACTCTTGAAAATGCACATATGTTTACAAACATACTCATGCATTCTACATATTCATCGCATATATTCATACAACATTATAGATTTTTAATCAGGCTAAACAATGTACATAATTGCCCAAGCGGCCACAATTCATAATCTAGGATTCACGCCATACGGCCACCCACAGCTCAACACAACCCAGCATATAACTACTAAATCAAAGAAGGGTCGATCGCAACCGAAACCCCAAGCCACGACAGCACCCAGCAACAGGGAAATCCATCCTGCTACGTTCGCTACACGCTCGCCTAGCGAGCTGCTAGCGAGCGTTCGCTACCCCCTCGCCTAGCGAACTGCTAGCGAGTGCAAACAAAACCTCCAAACATTGCTCGCTACCTCGTTCGCCACAGCGAACCCCCAGCGAGCTCTTCGCTACTCCCTTCGCTACTAGCGAAAGACCACAATACCATTCTGTCCCAAGTCTGGGACCGTTCGCTGCGCACTCGCCTAGCGAACTACCAACGACCATTCGCGACCTGCTCGCCTAGCGAACTGCTAGCGAGCGTCTGCGATTTCCACTTCTCCCCACTGTTCAGAATCCTAAACCACCGATAAAATCACCCGATGAACTCCAACTCATATCCAGCAGCCTTAGTCTAACATATACCGACTAATCTACGCCATCTAATCACGATTCTAACTGTTAGACAACAATTTCTATCGATTAAACCGAATTCAACCTAAAATGGAAAGTGTAGAAAAACTACCAACAATCCAAAACAATCTAACAAAATCATACATGATTATACACATTGATAGAATAATAAAGTTTCACACCCTTACCCGAACAATCGAAAGCTTTGGTGATGATTTCTTGAAGTTCTAGGTTTTTCCTCTTCTTTCTCTCCTCTTTCTCTTCTCTTCCTTTCTTTCCTTTGTTTTTCTTTTCTATCTTACTAACTTTCTCTTTTTCTCTCATATACTCATATTCTCTTTTCTTTCCTCTCAAATTCTTTCCACACACTAATTAATCAATTCTCATAAAATACCCACTTAACATAATTACTAATGCCCAAAATAACCTCCGGTCTATTTTACCCGATACTCTCAAAGTAGGCAAAAATAACACAATATGCACAAATAACATATTAACACACAATTCCACATTTAAAATAATAATTCAATTAATTAAATCAGAAAGGACTCAATAATAAAGGAAATCAGAATCGGGGCGTTACAGTTTTCAGAGATCAACGTTGGACGTCGCCGATGGTGAATTGATGGGCAGTTAATACAAATGGGGTTGTGATGCATAAGCAACGAGATGATTGCGGAAGAGTGATAAGGGATATCAATGGAAACTGAATAAGAGGTTTTTCCATTTGATATGGCATTGTTCGGTGTTGGTTGCAGAGTTATGAGGCATTCTCGAAGGGGTCAAATTGTTCAACATCAACAACAATAGTGGAAAGAGCTTAATCATTCAAACTGATTTGATACAAGTCCGAGACGAAATCAAGGGAAGCAAACTAGATTAACTCTAGTTCTACAAATGCATCATGAGCTTAAGAAAATAAGAGACTATATATGCAATAATGTATGTAGAGAATCAAATTGTTGTGCAGACTAAGGAGTAACATAGGTTTTCAAATTTATGATTCTTGTCTTATGGATATGCAACATTTGTATGAGAAGGAGATGAAGAACTCCACCATAAAAAAGGATAATATTGTACAATTCTTGGCCTGACACTCTATTTCCACGAAAAAAAATTAAAAAAATTATCTTTAATAAAAAATATTTTTTTATTTAAATATCTACCCATTAGCATGACTCATAAACAAATAAGCTAAACAAGCATTTTTAATACATAGAATATCTGTTGGTGCAAAGGTGAATAAATGATGAACAAAGGAAATATTCTATTAAGAATGACGGCTACAAAAACATGATTATGTTACAATGATTGTCACCCTATTTATAAGCTAAAACTAGGGTTACTAGAATAAGATAAAATACTAAAATACCCTCTAACAAACTTAGGGGCTAAGAAAATAGTACAACTAAATAAATATGAATTACTATTAATATTCTAATACCATCCCTTAATTCATATTCCATCAAAACTTATAACACCAATTCCATCCCTTAGTCTGAGAAATTGATCAGTCTTGATAGCTTTCGTCAGAACATCTGCCAACTGCTTCTGAGTGCTGCAGTGTACAACTTCTAACACTCCACTCTGATGTCTCAGAAAATGATACTTGGTCTCAATATGCTTGCTTCTCCCATGCAACACTGGGTTTCTGGCAAGATTGATTGCAGACTTGTTGTCAATCATCAACTTCAGAGGTTTGTCTACTTTAATCTTCAGATCCTGCAACAGATTCAGAATCCACACAGCTTGGCATGCAGTAACAGCACCTGCAATGTATTCAGCTCCACAGGTTGACAACGCCACAACAGGTTGCTTCTTGGAACACCAAGAAATGGAACCTCCCAGAAATTTGAACAAGTACCCAGATGTACTTCTTCTGTCAACTCTGTCTCCACACCAATCAGATTCTGAATAACTCAGAAGTTCTGACTCATTATTTCCTCCAGAGGGAAATAACACTCCATACTTCAGAGTTCCTTTGATATACCTTAGAATCCTGACAGCAGCTTGGTAATGGGACCACTTAGGTTTACTCATGAACCTACTAACCATCCCAACTGAGTAGCAAATATCAGGTCTGGTATTGCACAAATACCTCAGAGAACCAACCAACTGTTTGAAGGTTGTAGCGTCCACATCCTTTCCTTCAGAGTCTGAATCCAGTTTCTGATTTGTATCAGAAGGTGTGACAGCCATCTTACAATTCTTCAGATCAAATCTCTTCAGAAGTTCTAATTCATACTTGAGCTGATGCAAAATGATACCTTTCTCAGAATATCTGAACTCCATCCCTAGAAAGTATGTCATTTTGCCTAGATCAGTCATTTCAAATTCATTCATTAGAACCTTCTTGAACTTGGCTACCTCCTGTTCAGAACTTTCAGTCAGCAGTATATCATCAACATATAAACATACCAGAGTCATATTGCCTTCAGAAGTATGCTGAACATAGACACCGTACTCCATCTCACATTTCTGAAAGCCTTGCTTCTTGAAAAATGAATCAATCTTCTGATTCCAAGCTCTGGGCGCTTGTTTCAATCCATATAGAGCTTTGTATAATTTGTACACCATCCCTTCCTAATTCTTTTTCACAAATCCAGGAGGTTGTGACACGTAAACTTCTTCTTCTAATGGACCGTTCAGAAATGCAGATTTTACATCTAAATGCATCAGATGCCAATTCCTGTTAGCAGCTATTGCAATCACCATTCTGATTGTTTCATGTCTTGGTACAGGTGCAAACACTTCAGAGTAATCCAGCCCAGGTTTTTGTAGAAATCCTCTGGCTACCAACCTTGCTTTATGTTTTCCAATTGAGCCATCTGGCTTTAACTTCTGCTTGAAAACCCATCTGACGCTGATGGCTTTCTTGTCTTTTGGAAGTTCTGTCAGCTTCCAAGTCTTGTTTCTCTCTATAGCATCAAGTTCTTCTTTCATGGCCTTCAGCCAGAGCTTCTGCTTAAGAGCCTCCTCTGTACTTATAGGTTCAGAGTCTACTAACATGGCACACTGAATAACTTCTCCTTCAGAGTCTACTTCAGTGTCTTGCAGCATGTCAAATTCTGCAAATCTTCTGGGAACGCTTCTGATTCTTTGTGGTCTCTGAACTTGTTCAGAGTCTTGAGCTTCAGAATTTCTAGCTTCAGATGGTTGACTTCCTCTAGAGCTTTGACCATCTTCAAGATCTGGCATATTTTCAGAGTCTTGGCCATCTTCAGAGTCTGAATTTCCACCAGAATCTGGATTACCATCAGAGTCTGGATCATCAGAGTCACCTTCATCTTCTGAGTCTTCTCCAGAGTCAGAATCACTATCAGAGTCAGAATCAACGTCAAAGTTTACTTCAACTTCAGAAATTCTTAACTCTGACCTTTCTTTAGAAGTTCTAACATCAGAATCAGATTGAGACTTATCCCAATTCCAAACTTCTGATTCCTTCACAATCACATCTCTGCTGAATTCAATTTTATTGGTTTCTGGACAATAGAGCTTGTATGCACCTGTACTGTGGTACCCTATTAGAATCATCACTTTGCTTCTATCATCCAGCTTCTGTCTTCTGGCTTCTGGAACATGTTTATAGCAAACAGAACCAAACACCTTTAAATGACTAACACTTTGCTTGTCTCCAGTCCACTTCTGCATAGGAACTATTTCCTTCAACTTCTTCGTAGGACATCTGTTGAGTACATACGTTGCAGTGGCAACAGCTTCTCCCCAGAGCTTCTGAGGAAGCTTCTTCTCTTTTAGCATGCTTCTCACCATATCAAGCAAAGTGCGGTTTCTTCTTTCAGCAAGACCATTGTGTTGAGGGGTATAAGGAGCAGTAACCTCATGCTCAATTCCATTCTCCTTACAGAACTTCTGGAACTCTTTGGAGTTATACACCTCCACCGTCAGTTCTAAGAATCTTCAACTTCTGACCACTCTGATTCTCAGCCTTCATTATGAATTTCTTGAATTCATGAAACACCTCGTGTTTGAACTTAATAAGGGATGCCCATGTCATTCTTGTGAATTCATCAACAAATAACACAAAGTATTTATTCCCTCTAATTGATGCTACTGGAAATGGACCACACACATCAGAATGTACAACTCCCAAGGCATGTTTTGCTCTTGGAGCAACTTCTGACGCAAATGGCAAACGTGGTTGTTTTCCTTCCATGCAAACTTTGCATGACTTCTCAGGCTTCTTAATTACAGGAATTCCACGTACTAGCTTCTTTGAATTCAGATGTTTTAGGCTTCTGAAATTCAAATGACCAAATCTTATGTGCCACAGCTCACTCTCCTTCTCAGCACATGTTGCACTAAGACATTCTGAGTCTGCAGTTCTGACATTCACCTTGAATGTTCTATTCCTTCTCTGTTCTGAATCCATAATCAACTTCTGATTGTAGTCATACAGCTTCAGAAGATTGTCCTTCATGGTAACTGAAAAGCCTTTCTCAATTAATTGTCCCATACTCACCAGATTGCTTTTGATGCCAGGTACATACCACACGTTCTGAATCAATGCTGTTTTCCCATTGTTCAGAGTCACTCTGACATTTCCCATACCTTCTGCATTAAGATATTTGTCATCAGCACATCTGATCTTTGTCCTCTTTTCAGAGTCAAAGTCAACCAGCCATTTCTTGTTTCCAGTAAGATGATTTGAACAGCCAGTGTCCATATACCACCAGTCTGTCAGATCCATATCATCAGATTCAGAGGCCATCAATAGCACAGATTCGTCATCAGAACTTCTGGCTATATTTGCTTCTTCTGATTTCTTCTCCTTGTTTGACCAACAATCTCTAGCAAAGTGACCAAACTTCTTACAACAGTAACATTGGATCTTCTTCTTGTCATACTTCTCTTTTCCCTTCTGAGCATTCTTTTGCCTATCAGAGATTGAGCTTTCTGACTTCTGACCACCATCAGATCTTCTCTTGACTTCTGACTGCTTCTGATACCTCCTATCAGAAGTTGCTTTCAGAGCCTGCTGCTCTGCTTCCCTTTCAGAAGTTCTCTCAGTCAAACGCAACTCTTGCGCTTCTAAACTGCTCTGCAGCTCTTCAATTCTCATGGTACTCAGATCTTTGGAATGTTCTATTGCTACCACAATGTAATCAAATTGAGAGGTAAGGGATCTCAATACCTTCTCCATGATCGTTTCTTCAGAAAGAGTTTCTCCACACGCCTTCATCTCATTAGTGATCAGAATCACTCTGGAGATGTATTCAGAAACTTTCTCATTATTCTTCATGTTGAGATTCTCATATTGCTTTCTCAAGGACTGAAGCTTCACCTTCTTCACTGATGCGTCACCACCATAACATCTAACCAGTGTGTCCCACGCAGCCTTTGCTGTCGTTGAATCTGCAATCTTCTCAAACACATTTACATTAAGACATTGATGAATAAAGAATAATGCTTTCTGATCCTTCTTCCTTACTTCCTTCTGCGCGTTTTTCTGTTCATCCGTTGCATCTGCTGCTACCGGAACATAACCATCAGTGACAAGATCTAAAACATCTTGAGCACCAAACAGTACACGCATTTGGATCATCCAACGATTCCAATTTTTACCGTCAAATACTGGAAGCTTGGTGTTCATGTTGCCGTTTCCGTTCATCTTCACCTTGCACAATACACTCAGATTTCTCACACAGTGTTTCCCAACCCACAGAATAAAATTCTGATCAGATTTTGTTCAAGATTCAACACGAATCTAGGAATCAAAATCAAACACACAAGACCTCACGTTCACTCGTGTTTCCCGTGTTTCCCAATGAATCCGAACCGGAGCTCTAGATACCAATTGTTGGTGCAAAGGTGAATAAATGATGAACAAAGGAAATATTCTATTAAGAATGACGGCTACAAAAACATGATTATGTTACAATGATTGTCACCCTATTTATAACCTAAAACTATGGTTACTAGAATAAGATAAAATACTAAAATACCCTCTAACAAACTTAGGGGCTAAGAAAATAGTACAACTAAATAAATATGAATTACTATTAATATTCTAATAATATCTATCCATATTATTACACATGAGTTCTAAAAAATCACAAATATATATAATAATATTCATTCTTGTTGAGAAAAATAAGTGTGAGGTGAAAGTCTTACATTGATTAGAAAAAATAGAGATTGAGCACATTATAAATTAGAGAACCCACACACCTATCACCTTAAGGTTTTAGGTGAGTATGTGGTGTCTCTCTCTCACAAGGTGTGTTGTTTATAAAAAAAACTCAATGTAAAAATGCTCTCTCATATTGATCCCCTGTGAATTGATGACCTAACAGAGGTATCCGAGTGTTCGAGTGAATGACCAACTTTCTTGTATCGAAATTCCCCCACACGGTGGTGGGTAAGAGGCATATCTTATTAAAAAAAATGTCAACGGTGGTACACGTGTATGTAAATGAAAGAACTTCTGTTTGAGAGAGAGTATTGTGGACAAACTTACACTTGAGGGGGAATGTTGAAAAGAAACAAGTGCGAGATTGAAGTGTTAAGAATGAGTGTGACGTAGAAGTCTCACATTGATTAAAAAAAGAAATTGAATACTTTATAAACGAGATAACCAACTCATCTATGATCTTAAAATTTAGGGTGGAAATGTGAAATTTTTTTTCACAAGATGTACCCAATAATATTATAAGTAATTATTTTCTTTTTATCAAAAAAGAAATTGTGACATTTTGAAATCAATCAAATACATATTAAGCAAAATGCTTACAAATTAATTTTTGATTTGACAAAAAGAAATTTAAAATTAAGATTAATAGGTATATTGCCCATGTTATATGACACGAACCTTAAAACTTTTTATAAAAAATTTAAATTTTATTTTTAACATTTTAAAATTATCTTGTTGTGGTCTCTCTTAAATCTCAATTACCCAAAATTGATATAATCGTTTTTTATTGATGTGGAGGTATAAGTTGAATTTTTATTATTTTTAATTTATGCTGTCTCTTTTTTTGTGTGGGGTTTTTAAAGTAATTAGGACTAAATAATTTTTTTGTTAGATATTATTTATTAGAGTTTAAATCAATTTATTATCTCATTTATAAGATTTTAAATAAATAAATCAAGTTATATATGTAATTAATTTAATAAAAATTTTATGGTTAATAATTTTTATTTATAGTAATTCTTTTGTTACATTTTATCATATTTTAATCAATTTTTTATTTTAAGTATAGTAGTTTAAATAGATTTATTATCAATGATTATTAGTTAACATTTAAAATAGTTTTTAATTTTTTAAAATTAAATTCAGTGTACATGTAAAATAAGATACAGAATTTTAAATTAAGATAAAGTATTTTTTTAGAATAATAATAATTTGTTAGTTTAAAAATATCATAAATTTCTAATTAAAATAAAGTAAAACAATGACAGCACAATTTTTTTTAAAAATTCATATAGCTATTTATATGTTATTACAAATAGTTTATCAAATTAATTTTCTAATAGAACTTTGTTAAACTCAACGAGTTTGATTTCATTTGGAATAGAAATACGTTAATTCAATCGTTGTTAGTATTATTTTCAGCCGTAGGTCACCAAGTTCGTTTCTTTGTTACTATTCCAACAAGTAAACAGTTAATTAGTATAAAAATTAGTGAGAAATTAGTATTAATATACTAAGTAGGGTGTAATTACCTTGTTTCTTCCTATTTTCCAAAACCGAAACGCGTGGCTTAACACGCAAACGTTTCTCGTTTCGTTCTTCACAGTTTCACACACGCTCCACTCTCTCTCTCTTTTTCAAATCCCTTAAATTGACCCTTTCTCATTTCTTCTTCACACACTTTCTCTCTCTTTGCGAGATCGAAGAATCGAAGAAGAAGAATTATTGAAGAAGAAGAAAAACAAGAACGTGATGAATTCTGATACCCAACCCGAAACGGCGTCGTTCTGGTGTTACAGTTGCACGCGCTTCGTTAACCTTTCAGATCACAGTATCATCGTTTGTCCACACTGCGAGAGCGGTTTCGTTGAAGAGATCCAAGCCGGCGAGTCGCCGCATCACCGACTCAGTCCTTTCCCCGACGACGCTGTTTCTACACGGAGACAAGGGTTTCGCCGCCGAAGACGCGACGCTGGAAGTCGGTCCCCTTTCAATCCTGTCATCGTTCTTCGCGGAGCCGGTGAAGATGGTGCCGATCAGGAAGGAGGTAGCGCGTTTGAACTGTTTTATGATGACGGCGATGGTTCTGGTCTTCGTCCGTTACCGCCGACAGTTTCGGAGTTTTTGCTTGGATCTGGATTTGATCGGTTGTTGGAGCAGTTTTCGCAGATCGAGATGAATGGATTTGGACGACCGGAGAATCCGCCGGCGTCTAAGGCGGCTATCGAGTCTATGCCGACCGTTGAGATCTGTGAGGAACAGGTTAGATGTGAAATGCACTGTGCGGTTTGTAAAGAGGAGTTTGAGTTGGGTGTGGAGGCGCGTGAACTACCCTGCAAGCATATCTATCATTCTGATTGCATTCTTCCATGGCTGTCGGTGAGGAACTCGTGCCCTGTGTGCCGTCACGAGCTTCCTTCTGATCTTAATAACCCTTTGGAATCTAGGGTTTCCGGACAAATTGATGAAGAAGCAATCGGATTAACAATATGGAGGTTACCGGGTGGTGGATTTGCTGTGGGGAGATTCTCCGGTGGACGGAGTGCAGGGGAGAGTCATTTTCCGGTTGTGTACACTGAGATGGATGGCGGGCTCAATGCAAACGGTGCTCCAAGAAGAATTTCTAGAACAGTTAGGAGTCATAGGGTTAGGGAAAGTCGAGGAATTGGAAGAGCTTTTCGTAATTTCTTCTCATTCTTTGGGAGAATCGGTTCTAGGTCAAATTCTGGTTCTGAGAATGTTTCTGTGAGTAGAAGCCGTAGCTTAGTGAATTCAATGTTCAATAGAAATTCGCGCAGACGTAGGAGAACTTTGGAGTTGGAAGATTGATTATGTAATAGCAATTAACATGGCAATTTTGCAAAAAAATTACATTTTTTCCAATTTGGTTAAGTGATTCTCAGATTCATATTGTAAATAACTTGTAATTAGCAATTACAGAAGCATGTTCAGTTTTCACATCTCTGTGGAAACTCTTTCTGCTTTGATTGAAATTCAAATTCAAAATCAATAGAAGCTGTGCTTTGCTTGTTGTTGGTCACTGAAGGCTGTGAAAAGGTTGCTGTTGCAGGAGAGAATACTTTGGCTTATGCATTTTCTGGTTGGCACCAGCTGGTTGTGGCAATTGATTGGACACAATTGGGGGAAAGTAGAATGATGCCTTATTCCCATCCATGATCTTAGTTTTTGATTTGTTTATATAATTATAGGATCATGCTAGTCACATGCGATTTGTGAGAATTCTTTCAATAATGTATGTTTTTGAGATGCTTCTCTCAACTTGCACTATGATACACAAATCACTCAGTTAAACTTTTCCCCTGCTGATTCTCTTAAAATAGAGTTTGAGTGAACACTTTGCTGCTTGAGTTAGCTGTTGTTTGCACCATGATTTGTTATTTGGGATCATGCTTATGCTTGCTTGAAAATAGGGGTTTTGCCCTTGGGCTGTATCCTTAATTTCATGGATTCCTTGTAATCTTTTTCTCCATCTAGCAATGATCATAGACCTAGTTGTCAAGAGATAAAGGCTGTCTTTTTTAAGTTCACTTGTCAAGTTATCTCTATTCTCTAATGTTTTATATTTGTGGTCTATTTTTTATATATAGCATTTTTGCTCTATTTCTAATATCAGATCAAGGTTCTCTTTTTTCTCAAAGAAATTGAAAGTTTCCTTTATGATAAAGAAAGATACCTTAAGAAGTTCTTCAGTTTGATGTGTATTCAGTGGGGTTTTCTTGGTTAAGTTGAGAATTTTAAAAAAATGTGTTGGGTGATTTGGTCATTTATCCATATTTTATTTTGGATCATGTTAGAATCTGGTTTTTAGCCAAAATTTAAAAATAAAAGTTGATTGTTTAAACTTTCAATTCAATTTAAATTTTATTAATTGTTGGTGGGATTTGGACTATATCAAAATTTAACTATTAATATTATATTTTAGATATCAATATCACATAATTGATCACATCAATTAAGTGAATGTTTTTTATTGAATGTTTAAATCTTTTTTCGTTGCAAAGATATCAATATATTAACAAAATTGTTTTATTTCTTGTTTTGGAATTTACTTTCTATAATCTACCATATATAAAATTGGCAGCTTAATTGCAACATTAGTCCCCCTATTTTGTCTTTTTTTAGACTTTGATCCTCCCATTTTAAAAACCATGCTTTTAGTCCTTTTTTAAGTTTTGTGATGAATTTTAGTCTCCCTCCTTAACTTGAAACTTATTTTTAATGATGTGGCGCTCAGTTTGTTGACGTGTCAATGACATGACATTTTTTATTAATAATAATTATGCCAAATCATATATTTTTATTTTTAATTTTAACAATAGTATTATTATTTTAAATTTTTAAAAATTAATTAAATTGAATTACATTACAATAAATAATTTAATAAAATAAATAAAATTAATTTTAAACTATCAGGTTGAATTAAATTATTAAGAATTAAGTAGAAACATGACCAATAACCCAAAAACATAATTCATTCCTTAAAAACTCAGTAACAAATGCATCATCATTTCTCCGTCAAAATAGTTTAAAAACTATAGACCATAACAACAAAATCACAAATTCAGAATATCAAAAATTAGTAAAAAAATCAACATCAACAAATTCATAACAGAAAACCAGTAACAACAATGAATTTCATCACAAATTCATACAATACCCAATAACAACAACATGATCGCTTCAAATGTATGTTCTTCCCCAAGACGAAAAAACATGTTGTTCTTGTCTCTACTTCAAAACATTTCTTTAGATTTATGTTCTTTCTTAAAATAGAAAACCATTGCTCCTCTCTATCTGGTTTTGGATCTAACAACAACCATTGCAACAATAAATTGTCACTTCATTTGATGTTAGACAAAAGATTCACGACCGAGAGAGATTCACTGCAACGATAACGGTTGTTGTACGGCTTGATACAAGCTCTGGATAAAAATTGGGTTTTAAAACTTGAAGTATGTATGAATCTCTCATGATATGCAGTGAGTTACATCAATGAGTCCAAATGAATTTTTTTTTGTTGAAAGAGAATGGAAGCCATTGTGATAGGGGAGGGAGAACAGATCACAATCCGTTAGAATTTTTTTGGGGAAGAATTTGTTTTGGGGGAAAGAACGTTTTGGAGAAGAATATATTTTTTATGATAAATTGTTATTAAATTAGTATGTTATTGTAATTATTATAAATGTTAATGATATTAAAGTTACTTTAAATTCATTATAACTTTTAACTTAATTCACACTAATGATATTATGGTAAGTTAATTCAATTTAATTCAAAATGTTAATGATATTATGGTAATTTAATTCAATTTTAATTCATGCTAATTCACTTTTAATTCAAAATGTTAATAATATTATGGTAATTCTCATGTTTCCACTTAATTCTTAGTAATTTAATTCAATTTTATTCATGATAATTCAGAAAATTTAAGTAATGAAATTAAAATTATTCATTGTAATAATATTATTATTAAAATTAAAAATAAATATATATGATGTGGCATAATTATAATTAATGAAAATGACATGATATTGACACGTCAGCAAACTGAGCGCCACGTCATTAAAAATAAGTTCCAAATTGGGGAGGGAACTAAAATCCATCACAAAACTTAAAAAAGGGACCAAAGTCGTGATTTTTAAAATGGAGGGATCAAAATCCAAAAAAAGATAAAATAAAAGGACTAAAATTGCAATTAAGCCAAAATTGGCTAATGAACAACTTCTATGAACTGGTCTTAGACAACTTCCGACAGCGTATCCAAGGAGGAACTGTTTGAAGCTCTCATGCACATGCATCCAGATAAATCTTTGGATTCAGACGATTTTAATTTGGCGTTCTACTAGAATTTTTGGGGGATGTATAGAGATGATATATTTGAGGATGTGTCTAGATGGTTGGAGCGGGGATTCTTTCTTCATGCTCTGCATGATACAAATATTTGCCTCATTCCTAAGTGTGAGAATCTAAAAAATATGAAGGAGTTGCGACCGATTTCTTTGTGTAATGTGTTATACAAAATGGTTTCGAAACTCTTGGCCAATAGAATGAAAAAGTGTATGGCTAAGTGTGTGTCAGAGGAGCAGTCGACGTTTGTAGAAGGTCGGTCCATTCTTAACAATGCTATGATAGGTTTATGCCTTGAAGAGACGGACAGGGGAACCAAAGGAGAATTAACTCTTAAGATAGACACTAGCAAAACTTAAGATAGAGTGGATTGGGGTTTTCTGAGAAGGGTGCTAAGTCGGTTGCGATTTGCTGCTAGATGGATACATTGGGTGATGATGTGTGTTACGTCGGTTAACTACTCAATGTTGGTTAATATGGAAAGAGTTGGACGAATACATCCTGGGTGGGGCTTAAGACAAGGAGATATGTCATCTCCATATCTTTTCATCATGGTAGTTGAAGGTCTTTCCGCTCTCATAAATAAAGCGGTAGCAAAATGAGATATTCATGGAGTCCAGATATGTAGAGGAGCACCTAAGGTGTCCCATCCACTTTTTGCTGACGATTGATTTTTGTTTTGCATGGCCAATCTTTCTAAAGTGAACCATCTTATGGTTATACTTCAGCAGTATGCAGCTACATAGGGTCAGGAAATTAATATGTTGAAGTCTGAAATGCTTTTTAGTCGGAATATTAGTGATCTAGCCAAAGAAGATCTTGCTGGCCTTATGGGAGTTCGCCATGTTTTAGGTCCAGAAAGTATTTGAGGTTACCATCGATGATTGGTAGAAGTAAGAAAAACATTTGTGCGTTTATTAAGGATCAAATATGGACGAGAATTAATTCTTAGAGAGGAAGATCTTTCTCTAAATTAGTAAAAGAAATCATGATTAAATCAGTGCTTCAAGCAATCCCATCATATATTATGAGTGTTTTTGTCATTCCTGATAATGTTGTTAATGATATTGAGAGAATCTTAACTTTTTTTAGTGGGGGTGGAAATCAGAATAAAGGAATAAGGTGGATTGCTTGGGATAGATTAACTTATACCAAGGAGGATGGTGGGCTTGAATTTAGAGATTTCAAAGCTTTTAATAGGGAAATGGTGGTGAAACAAGGTTGACATATTATGACAAATTCGAACTCTTTGGTGGCTAGAATATTTAAAGCCAGGTATTTCCCTTGTTCTTCTTAGGTCAGGCTAATATTGGTAAGAACCTAAGTTTTGTGTGGAAAAGTTTGTTAAAAGCCAAGGAAGTGTTGTCTCTTAGGTGTCGATGGAGTATTGGCGATGATACAAAAATTAATGTTATGAAGGACCCATGGTTGAAAGGAGTCACAGAAGGACGACTTTATGCTCCACAAGGCCAACGTGTGTACAACATTACCCTTAATGATTTCATGGTGCCCAATGCTAAACAATGAGATATTCAGAAAATTAGACAATTGCTTACGCATGATGTAAAGATGGAAATCATGAAGGCGTCGTTGTTGGAGGATGTGAAGGAGGATTGCTTGATGTGGAAAGAAGATAATCATGGTAATTAAATGTGAAATATGGGTATAAATTGTTGAAGAAAGACCTAATCACTTCTCCTAACCATCGAGTGGACGATGACTAGGGTAGTTTGTGGAAGATTATAGCTCTTTCAAGAGCTAAACACTTGCTTTGGAGAATTTGTTGTGGGTGCCTCCCACGTGTATTAAACTTCATCAACACTTTGTCTAGTTCCCAAATAATTTCCAATTGTGTGAAGGTAGTAATGAGGAAGATTATTGACATGTCTTTTTTAAGTGTCTGATGACTGCTCAATGCTGGATAGATGTAGGTTTGAACCATATTATTGCTCCTAGAGTTCTTTCTTTCAATGATGCAAAATCTATCCTTCTTAATATATGTAGCAAGGAAGATAAACATGTAGCACGAAAAGTTGCTATTATATTGTGGATTATTTGGACTAATAGGAACAATTGGATTTAGAACAACAAGAGGGAGGATACGAACAAGTTAGGTATGCAAGTGTTTAATGTCTGGCAAGATTGGTTTCAAGCTAAAAGATCATATTCTTCTCCTATTGGCATTGTTATCCATCCGTTAATTTGGCATCCTCTGAGTGTAGGGTGGGTGAAATGTGATGTGAATGTAATATTTAATAACAAAAAAGGAACAACTAATAGGGGATAGTGTTTTCGTGATAGTAGTGGGAAGTTCATCAATGCTGGAATAGCTTGGAATTTTGGCATCTTATTTGTGATAGAGGGTGATGCGTTGGCGTTAAAGAAAGCGATGCAGACAACCATTCAAATGCAACTAGATCATGTTATTTTTTAGTGTGATTCTCAATTGGTGGTGCAAGCTATTCACAATACCACTGGTGGTTCTTCTGAATTTAGTTTAATTATCTTTTGTATAAAGAATCTTCTAGTTTCTCATTCCATCTTCGAGATGAAATTTGTGAAACGACAAACAAATTTGGTAGTTCATTGTTGCACCCTAAAATTTGCCCACCTGCATATTACTTTCATCTGTATATTCATCCACCAATTGGTTTCCAGAAAATCAGAAAATATGTGGTTGCCGTTTGAATATCATAAGATCAATTTGAATTGGGTCTGATAGACAAAGGCATGAAGTCCCGTATGGGGTATTGGATTGAGTTTTAATGGTTATGAGTTAATTTGTCAGTAAGACAGAGATTTGTGCAAGCACAACGTTAAAGAGAGTATCGGTCCAATTGATGTGTGTTTGAGAATCAATTTAGCATAAGCACTTCAAAATGATTTTCATGCTTCATTCATGGCTAAAGTAGGATTGGTGGGAACCATGCTGGCTATGGATTGGTGTCGATAAGCTCAAAGCAGTTCTAATATTAGACATAGGTCCAAAGATTTTCTTTTTTTTTGTAATTGTCTTGGTTGGGTTACCCTTTATACCCCTTGGAATGAGATTTCATTATAAAGAAAGAAAAAAACTCAAGTTCAGAACCACAGTTACAAACTTAGAGAAATTAGAACTAGAATCCTATCATATACAAACAATACCACATCACTTTAACATAAAAACACAATTTCAAGTACAAGCACCATATATAATATTGAGAATCCTACATGAAAGCACTATCAATCTACTCAAACAAACAAAAATTTACTCAAAAAAGAGTTTCATTTCCACTACTCTTAAACCTGATCATCAAAGTTGAATAATTCAGATTTCATATGGTCCGGCCACCATATTGGACGAGGAAAAATAATACCAGAGCGCTTTGCAGCTTCCAACACAGTAAGCCCGTCATCTTCTTCTTCAACACCATTCTCAGAGAGAATTTTCAACACATCAAAAACAGAAAAGTTGTTTTTCTCCTCAACCTTCTTAGATTCCAAACCATTTGCAGTTGCAGTTGATTTCTCAAAAAGACAACGAATTGAGTTTGGCAGCACACGCAACACCGTATCCTCGCACGTTCCAGAACCTTCTCCAATCTCACCGCTTGCCCTGTTCAACATGTTCTCTTTGAAAAAACCTGAGCATTCAACTTGTACGACTTGTATGACCATTACCAATTTCCAAGAGAAAACATTCACAAAACCTACACAAAAAAAAAGTCATTGTGCAGCTGTGAGAAAAACGCACCTGCGGTACAACACACCAGCCTGCTGCACCAAAGCAAACCAAGCAAGCTCTACATAACCGTACCGCCAGCCATCACCTGCAAAACAAGAGATAGATGCGTAAAATTAATTCATCCAGAAAAAAAAAATCAAAAGAAATCAGAACTTGCAAGAAAGTGAAGAGAAATGACAGCTTCCCAACACCGTACCGCGCGTACCGAAAGCCACCATAGCCCGCGTATGATTCAAAAACTATCAGCTGTCTTCAACTTCACCTCAATGAACACAAGGCTACCTCCTTGTCACCTTCAGCACATGCCTTCATATCGCATACCGCATCACAACATAACCTGCAAAAAGGCAACGCAGACGGAACACCAATACTATTAAGGGGGTCAGATCTGCAAGGCATTACTCCCAGACCCGTCATAACACCCAAGAAGAGGAAAATCCCAGAAATACTTCCTGGCAAAGCATTCATAGATCAAACTGTTAAAATGACTGCTCAATACCAACAGGGTCGCCATTCAAATTCAGTGTGTTTGGATTTTAAAGCATGTGAAACTAATAAGGAACTTGACCCTACAGCTTCATCTCTTTTATCCCTGTCAGCTTCTTGCGTTTCGGATACTGCCAATACGATAACTCCGGGATCTTCAAGAGCTACATACAGGTCTGTGTTGGCTGATGTCCTCCATACACAGAATGTGAAGAATCTTTGTTCAGTTTTAGTTGTTCTCTTTGGAGAAGCTACAAAAATGCAGAAATGAGAGGGAAAGAAGTCAGAAAAGTAGAGACCAGGAAATCTGAAGCTTCTACTGCTTCATCAACTCAATTGTTGCAAGACAGTCGAAAAGTTGTCGAACCTGTTTGTGAGAATCACGCAAATAAAGACGAAACAGATGCAGTTGATATTGACATTTGTAATAGGCCATTGTCACCGGAAACACTTGAATTGACGTGTGATGAACAAGTCGGGATGTTTTTCGATACTGGTTCTGCAAAGGGAGTTGCGGTTGGCAATATTAAACATAACATGATTCAGAAGTCTTCCAATTTTGATGGAGGCACAGATACTTATGCAGAGCAGGAAAGACTCACCTTGGCCAAGTTAAGAGATGCTTTAGTGGACTCCTCTTCTATTGGTTGTCTGGAAACCCACTTATTTGAAGTGCACGAATTTTCAATTGCTACAGATGTTATTATGACCTTTACCAGAGCTCAGTTTGAGGGTCATGTGAAGGAACTTACTGAGAAGCTTCATTCTGCTTGCAGACAAGTTGATGTGCTTTGTGAAAAGAATCTTGATGTAGAATCTGAATTGAATGCCTGTCATTGTAGAGAATTGAATTGCATGAAAGAAAATATGACAGTATCCACGAGTCTTGACTACCTAAAGTCTGAGTTAGCAGTGTATACTGCTCAGTGTAGAGCACTAATTGGTCAAAACAATGTAACAGTATCAGAACTTAGGGAACACAAGAGTTGGACAGAAAATGTCAGCAATTCTTCTTACTTGCGTGAAAGCGAGTGTCGGCTTGAGGTTGTAAGGTTGGAGCAATTGTTGGAAAGTGTTTGTAGAGATGGGGCAGGATTGTTTTCATCAAATGTAGAAGCTGAAGTCAAATGTATAGTTCTCCAAGGAAAATTGAATGAACTTGAAACTTCAATTACTTCTATGAAACAATCTGATATTAATAATGACAGGAGGTCAGTTGATGATTCTACAACACATTCCTCTCATCCACATTCTGATTCTGTGAACACTTGGGAACAACAACACTTGAAAGACCAACATGATAAGACGGGTGGTGTCAATGAGTTGGGAGCAGCACCGAGATGTGATAAAGAGAATTCTTCAATTGACTGGAAGCCACTAAAATGGAACCGATCTGGAAGCTTGACTTCTTGAGGCTCAGGTTTTAGCCACTCAAGTAGCTCACGTAGCATGGCAGGCACAGATTCCAGTGAAGCAAAACCTGATTTGAAACCCAAAAATATCACTGTTATTGAGTCACATTCAGGGGAAGGCACTGCATGTGTGACGTCTTTTATGCCATCTGAAGATACAACTTCTAGAAATAAACCTAGGCTAAATTGGGGTGAGGGGCTTGCAAAGTACGAGAAGAAAAAAGTTGAGCGACCTGATCCAGGTGCAAACAAAGATGGCTCTGTCTCGTCTGCTGGTAATATGGAACCTTGTAATTTTGTCAGCTCCAACTTAATAGATAAAAGCCCAAAAGCTACAGGATTTTCAGAATGTGCCTCTCCTGCAACTCCATCTTCTGTTGCCTGCAGTTCGTCACCAGGTGTGGATGATAAATTATTGAGAAAAACTGCAAATGCAGACAATAATCTAAGTAATTTGAGTGATTCACCTGTTCCCGGGTTCCAGAATCACCTGCAGAAGTTTTGTCTTAACCTTGATAACTTAGATGTTGACTCCTTGAATAATCTGGGCTCTTCAATTGTTGAGTTAGTACAGTCTGATGATCCAACTCCTGAAGATTCATGTCTAGTTAGGTCCAATGCAATCAAAACGCTACTGATATGGAAAGCTGACATTTCAAAGGTATTGGAGATGACTGAATCTGAAATTGATTTGCTTGAAAATGAACTTAAGTCTCTAAAATCTGATTCTGTGGATAGATATCAGTCTCCAATAGTATTGGGCTCCCAGCAGGCAGATAGCAGTATAAAAATTTATGAAGAACCTGAAGTCTCTCAGAAGGTTATTCGGCCAGTACCATTGAAAATTATTTCTTCGAATGAACACGATACAGAGAAGATGCCACTGTCAACTAATTCATGTAGTATTCCTGAAAACGACAAGGAAGAAGGAGATGAGTATGATCAACTTCCACCCATACGAATATTGACAAAATTCCAGTTTGAAAAGTTGCCCCATCAACATAAGTCAAAGCAGTAAAAAATCACAAATGAAGCAGTAAAAATGCAGGTTAAAAAATATCAGATATTTTCAATTTAAATGAATAAATTCAGGGACATGAAAATAAGACAGCAGAAACACATTCACAAAAATGGCAAATACAGAGCAGCTGTAGGCAATTACAGCACCATAGTCTTAGCACAAAAATGGTAATAGGACAGGCTAGTAGCAGACCAAACCTAAAACCTAAGGTGCAGAGGGTTTCAGAGCCTCAAGAGTTGGTCTGCTAAACCTAATTGACCTCACTATAAAGGCTTAATGTTTGGAGAGGAAAAGGGGACTACAAAAAAAATAGTTGCTTTCACTCACAAAGAACTGAAAAAAAAGGGAGATTGAAGAAGAAACTCACCTGTGTTCTGTATCAACAATCTGGTGGTATTATTCTGTAAGTATTCTGTCACTCTCTCTACCTTCATAGTCTTAATCTGTGTTGTTTCTGTTTATCTCGTTTCCTGGCATTGAGTCTAAACGAACACCAACTCATAACTCCATCCATCAAAAACTCTCAACCTCACTATTCCCAAACTCCCAATCTCGCATCCAAGCAACATCCAAACTCCACGAAACCGCCACACCAACATCTCGCCCACAAACCTAAGCTTTGAACTCCTTCTCAACCCTTTGTCTTCAAACAGAACAACTGTTTTCATTTCCCGTTCCACAATACCGCTGAACAATCTTCTCCTTCTACCTCCTTCGAACTCCAACTTGCCCAAGACCCATCATCAACATCTCCTCATTTCACAATCAAACCAAACTTCAACCCAGTAATAACACGCCCAGACGAAAATCAAAACCGCAGCCGCCACGAATACCAACTCATAACTCCATCCATCAAAAAGCTCTCAACATCGCTATTTCCAAACCCCCTTTATCAATCATCCTTAACCCAAATTTCAAACCAACAACCTCACCCCATTTTCAGATCACACAGACCGTCGCCGTTTCCACTCGCGACGCCCTCCGTCCCTCAGAACCTGTTTTAAAGAAAAAAACTGCAGAAAAATCTCTATCTCCAAAACCACAAACCCTCCAACTCCCATCAGTGACTCGCCTCTGAAAACTCACTCGCCAGACCTACAAACAACATAAAACCCCCAAATCATTAACCCATTTTGACCAAAACGAAATCAAAACGCGTTAAGATCCAAACCTGATCCATGAATCCAAACGAAATTGATTGAGAGGGGCGGATCAGGATCTGTTAAGAAGCTGAGGGCAAAATTCCGGCACCGTGTGTACTACGGGTGGGATAACGATGAGTCTGAGCGCTTTTCTTCTCCATTTTTTTCGATTCATATTGTTTCTTTTTAGTTCCAAGTTTGTCTTGTCCTTTTCTGGTTTACTCTGGTCTGTAGCTTTAGGCTTCTAAGTTCAACGGTGTCTCATTTGGGTTGCTGTCTTCACTCACCGGATTTCCAAATAAACCCCCCGTTTTTTCCTTTTTTCAATTAATTAATTTGTTTTTTTTAAACAGCATTTTATAATATTAGATTATTATCTTTACTTTTATTTATTTATTTAAAACAGCATTTTATAATATTAGATTATTAATATTTTATTTTTTATATAACAGCTTTTAATTTAGAGTTGTATGTATTATTATTTTCTTTTTCTTTGTATATTCAAATTTCTTTTAGAATTTTATAACTATTTTATATTAGAATTTTAGATTGTTTTCCTTTTAGATGTTGGATCTGAGACCACCCCTTTTCTCTCTTCATTACTTGTCCCGACTCGATTCAAAAACTTTGTCAAACAATTTTCACAATCAAATTATCTTTGTATTGAATTAAAAAGAGGGGATTAAGTGTAGACTTTCTTCCTCTCCGAGTGTTGGGATGCCCACTGTAGTGAGGGTGATTCCGACACTCGTCTTTCAATGCGAAGACGCTTCCCGTCCATTTTCAAATCTCATCTCCTTAAAATCATTTCTTTGTGTTGAGCTAAAAAGAGGATTGGGTGTAGACCCCTTCTTCTTTGAGCGTAGGGATGCCCACTGTAGTGAGGGTGGTCTCGATGCTCGTCTGTCAATACAAAGACGCTTCCAACATTTCCTCATAAAACTTCGGTCTCGCACTGAGTATACTTTCAATAATAAATTAATTTCTCTTTGTATCTAATTAAAGAAAAGAGGATTGGGTGTAGACCCCTTCTTCTTCGAGCGTAGGGATGCCCACTGTAGTGAGGGTGGTCTCGACACTCGTCTATCGATACGAAGACGCGCTTTTATCCACCATCTCACTTTCACAACTTCATCCCGCAACCTTTGTCACCTAAAAAACCTCGGTCCCGCACCGAGTGCATTTCAAATTATTTTCACAACAAAAAAACTTGAATGGTCGTGGAGTGGTTAGGCGTAGGCTTTCTCCTATCCCGAGTGCTGACGTTTACCGTAGGGTTCTCTGTCGCAAAGCACTTACCAATCAAAACCAAAAAGCATCTTTAATAAGAGAACGAAGCTCCCTTTGTATTGGATTAAAGAGAGAGGATTGAGTGTAGTCTTCTTCCTCTCCGAGTGTCAGGATACTCACTGTAGTGTGTGTGGTCTTGATACTCGTCTTTCAATACAAAGACGCTACGTTCGCCACACATTTTTACAACAAAAACTTTGAGACAATGAATTGGGTACTACCCGTAGGGGTTACTATCCGAGGACATGTCTCGCCCCTAAAAAACAATTCAACAAATCAAATGTGACTTCTTGCCTCGCGTGGCGAAAACTAATCAATCTTTCAAAAAGGATATGTTACGTCCGTTCTACCGCAAACAGGTAACGCCTAAGTCTCCAACGAGCGAGCAGCGAAACACCTAAACTGCTAGAATACACACGATAGCATCATCCGTAAAAACATCAACACACCGTAGTACGAACTACGTTGCTCTTATTTCTCTTGCATGTTGAGAATACGTAGGCATAGGATTGCGATATCCTAGCGAGCACACCCTTTTCTTTTTCACCCTTTCCCATAAAGGCATGCTACGTCCGTTCTACCGCAAACAGGTAACGCCTAAGTCTCCAACGAGCGAGCAGCAATACACCTAACTGCTAGAATGCGCACGATAGCATCGTCTACCAGAATTTCCCCGCACACCGTAGGCCGAACTACGGCTGCTCTGATTCTTTACTTCTTCAAGTAAAGATACGTAGGCACAAGGGGCACAATCCTTGCCGAGCATATTCCCCCCATATCTGTAGTTCCCCGAACTACGTCGACTCTGACTTTCTCACATCTATTGAGAATACGTAGGCATAGGACTGCGAAGTCCTACCGAGTCTGTTCTTTCTCTTTTCTTCCCCGTTCTCTCTTTCCTCCTAATTTTCTTGTTTATAACCCTTCTTTTACCCCGTGGAACACTTCTTATAGCATAATGTTTAAGCAAATAAATTCACACATCGACAAACAAAAGGTTCCCATCGAGTACGATGGATGCGAGGGGTGCTAATACCTTCCCCTCGCATAACCGGCTTCCGAACCCGTTCTTGGTCGCGAGACCATCTTATCCATTTCTTTCTTAAGGTTTTCTCGATATTTTCCTTTCCCCTCATGGGATAAATAAAGTTCGGTGGCGACTCTTCTGTCTATCTGTTTCGCCTCCCCGTCGTTGCACGATGCATTTTTCGAGTAGCGACACTCATATATTAGCTAAGGCGACCAATTCTTAATTTAGACGTAATGTTTTCCAATTAATTTCTCTTTATATTGAACACCTTTCACTTAATATATGAATTGAATTTGTTTTAAAAAATTGGCTAATACTAATACCAATACACTGGGCCGACCCAACACATCTCGAGACCTGAGACGAAATTTTAAATTAGATTTTTTTAACATAATAATTATTATACTTTAGTAAAATTAATATATTTTAATTTTAAGTTTTTGAAAGTATGAAATTATTTATTAATCATTATAATTAGTTATGTTTAATATTTTGTCTTCAATTGTGTATATACATATATACAATTATTTATTAATCATTATAATTAAATTATATATATATATATATATATATATATATATATATATATATATATATATATATATATATATATATATATATATATATATATATATATATATATATATATATATATATATATATATATATATATATATATATATATATATATATATATATATATATATATATATATATATATATATATATATATATATATATATATATATATATATATATATATATATATATATATATATATATATATATATATATATATATATATATATATATATATATATATATATATATATATATATATACTCTTCTCATCTTTTTTGAAAATCTCATAGTAAAAAAAACATTGCTAAAATTCTTTAGAAAAATAGATGTTAAGTCTTCTACTACATAAGAGAATTTAAACATTTGTTATCTACAAGCATGATTTTTAAATTGATCAATTCTATAATACACATTTTAAATGATATTATTATATTACAATTTAATTGTCACAAAAAATAATCTAAAAAATTATTGTTATTAACTAACTAATTAAAATAAGTTATATATGTATAAAAGTTGAGGCCCTAAACGATAGTCTTGCTGAGCTATCCTTAGGGCCAGCCCTGTCAATACATAAATTAAAATTCACTTTCCACACACAACTCTGAAATAAAATTTTATTGATATTTTATGCTTTTTATATAATAATATTAAAAATCTGTGTTATTTTAACACATTTTTCATACACCAGCATATCTTACATTGTATATAATAATAAATTAAAATGGTCATGCATAAAAATTAAGGTAAATGAATTATTAAAAAATAAAACTAATATGTATTGTGTTTATATTTACAGTGTAAGTGTTAGAAAGTATAGTGTCAATATGTTTTTTTTTTTCTCATATTAAAAACATAATTCACCTTTATTTTGGAAAACAAACATAATTCACATGCTCTAATTCGCTGTTTGAAATTCTAGGTTCTTTAGGCAGATTACACAGAATAAGCACATGGTTTTAATTTGCGATACCCACTTCCTTTAGTTACGCGTCTTTCGATGAATATTTATCCAGTTGGTCTATTTTTGAATGTATATTGTTATATATATTTATCTTAATTAGTCTTGTTTCATAGATAAAGAGTTGCCATGAGTTTCCCTCAATGAAAGGTTTCCTCTCAATGCCCACCGCCTAAATTTACTTCACATCATGGCTTCTCCGGTGGTCATTCCTTGGCCATGCCTGGCCTCGAACATGGTTAACCCTCCTTCCCCTTCAGTTAAACAACCACCTTTGCCCTTTACCGTCTTAACTCAAGCCTCGACATCAACCTCCCTGCATGATACAAGGAAAAAATATTTTGCACAGGTGGTGTCGCTACTGCGAAAATCGGCGCCGACTAAACAGAAGAGTCGCCACCGTGCGTTATTTATCCCAACGGAGGGAAAGGAAACGCTCGAAGTAAACCTACCGCAAAGATGGAAAAGGAATGATCATCGCAACCAAATCCTGGATTCGGGAGTCGGTTACGCAAGGGGAAGGTATTAGCACCCCTCACGTCCGTCGTACTCGACGGGATCCACGCTTGCTTGGTTTGTCTAAAGGATGCAAAACAATCTATCTACGGCTGCTAAATCTAAACGGAAAGAAACTGACTCGATAGAGCGTCGCACTCTATGCCTACGTATTCTCAAAAGAGAAAGTCAGAGTCATCGTAGTTCGGGAAACTATAGGGAATTGGCTCGCCAAGACTTCGCGTCTTGTGCCTACGTACTTCCACACAGTGTGAAAGATCAGAGCTTACGTAGTTCAGGCTAACTACGGCTAGACAGGGCGTTCTCGATCACACATGGGTGAGAGATTAAGTTGGTTTGAAAGGTACGGGAACCTACTGAACTTAGAACTACGGTCTGGTCTCAAATGCGCAAGGGCAATAGAAAAGGGTAACATCAGTCGTCAGCGGGAAAATCTCGATCGCACGGCAGCAAGAGAACAGAGAGGTTAGTTGTTAGTGTGCTCGCTAGGATATCGCATCCTATGCCTACATATTCTCATTCGGTATGAGAAATCAGAGCAGCTGTAGTTCAGCCTACTACAGCTAAAACGGAGAAAGGGAAAAGGGAAAAGGGAGAAGGGAGAAGGGAGCTCGCTAGGATATCGCAACCTATGCCTACGTACTCTCGTCTGGCACGAGAGATCAGAGCAAACGTAGTTCGACGGGAAAACGAATCTCAATTGTACGGGGGCAAGAGAAGGGGTCTCGATCGCCTGAACGCGAGAGAAACAGGGATTTCGCTCGCACGGGGCGAGAACAAAGAGGAAGCAGGCCTACGCCTAAACGGGAAGGAACTCGGGACACACACGCAAGAACCTAAGACGTAGGAGCGAATGCGTCGCCTGGTATCCTAAGGGTACCATACTAGACATCCTAGACGATTGAGAAGTAACTCCTCAACTATCATTTCCTTCGTATTTAACGATGCGACTCACAACACTCGACGATTTCCTGAAGACTTGAATATGACGATGATGATGTTGAACGAAGCAGCTCCTGGGCTCCTGACGTGCGTGCAAGCTCCATTCCAATCCTCTCCTCTCTGGATCCTTGATGATGACGCTCGAATCAAGAACAATGTAACGCTTAGACCGTCATGGTTCGATTTATGCGAGAAATCGAACTCTCAGAGGTAGCGTATTGATATCTGTGTCAAAGACAAGATAGAAAAATGATATCGAAAATCATTCTCCAATTGAATCGTGTCACACAGCCAGCCAAAAATAAAATCGAGAATAGAATCAAATAGAAACGAAAATAGGAGAGAAAATAGGAGACAAATCCACTAACAAATGGAAATAAAAGTCTACTCCTAAAATACGGCAAAAATAATCTCCTAATGAAAATATATCCTAAAAAGAATTAAATCTATAAATCTCCTAAAAATTACTCTTAAAACCTATGCTAAGCATTATAATATTCTAGGAAAATAAACTCCATAATTCCTATACAAAAATATGCTTTAATGCTCTTAAAGGGAAATAACCTATAATTTCCTATGCTAAGAATTAGTAAAATTCTAGGAAACATTAAACTATCCCTAAAAATATTACAATTAAAATTGTAATAAAAATGTTAACACTAATAAAATGCACAGGAGGGGTTAGTAAAGGATACAGGGGGAGTGTAAAGAGTAACAAAACTTTGGGCCTAGCCCATTAACCAAACATACACACCCGGGGAGGGGGGAAGTACACAAAAAAACAGAGGTGTACGTGGAAAAAAAACAACGGGCTTATGGGAGCCCAAACCAGCCATGTGTCCATTATCCATACTATCTTCAGTAAAGAAACCCTAGGTCACACAAACTTCCCCAAACACTGTTCATCAAACCAATCTTGCGCCGTTTCCATTCTTTCTCCAAACTCTCTCATTCTCTCTCTCTCTCTCTCTCAGATTCAATCTCTCTCCGTTCAATCTCTCTCCATTCAAACAACTCAACTCACCATTATTCCACCCTCACTCAACCTTTCGCTCTTAACTTTACAACAAACAAAAACAAAGAAACTCAAATAAAAGTCTGAAAGAAGCTTGGTCCATAGTTGGAGATCGTGAAGATCTGGAGGTGATACTGACATGAGTTCTTGATGAAGCTTTTTTCTGAAGATCCGAACATTGTGATGAACAGTTGTTACGAAAACGAACGAAATCTTAAAGGTTTGACGGAAACCTGGAGAATCTTGATGACAGAGACTTTGATGATCCACGAAGGTATGAAGCGAAAATCTGGAACGTGATGCGATGATGAAACTCCTGAAGATCGGCGAAGAAGATTTCTTGAAGGTGTTGTTGTTGAACGATGAGGTTTTTCTGGATATTGATTTGAAGATGTTTGACGAAGGTTCTTGAGGTAGTTGTTGAAGAAATCTGGAAATACGAATGAAGATTCTTGAGATGATGCTAAATTTCTTGAATGTTCTTGTGAAGAACATGAAGATGACGAACACCGTGGGATTGGAGACGGTTGCGATGATCTTGCTGATTTTAATGATCGGTTTCTGGAGATTGGTAGAATGCTGATGACGTTTATGAATCTTTATGGATCTTGAAGTGATTTTCTGGAAAAAACGATTTGAAGGTTAAGAAAAAATTCTGGAAAACTTGATGATGAATTTGGAAAAAATTGGAGGAGCAATGAATCGGATGAAGATTTCTGGGAATTTTGGTTTTTCGGTGGTGGTTGCGGCAGTCGGAGATAGTTAGGGTGATCGCCGGCGAGTGGTTAGGGTGGTTGCATGGCCGACGGTGGAATTTCCGGTGAGGGGATGGTGAGTGGACAAGTGGCGAGAGGGAGAGGGAGAGGGAGCCACGTGGTGGTGGAGTGGCTGCATGGAGGCCACGTGTGGATGGTGGGAAGAGAGTGGAAAATGTGTTGGCAGCAGAGTGGAAGTGGAGGATGAGGTGGCGGAAAGAGAGATAGAACGTGTGGCACTCTTTTATAGATGACAAGTGGCACAAATGGACTTGTGGGCCTCAGAAACGTGGACATCTGGCCCACCGAGAATTGATTATTCTGATTAAGGACTTTGATTGCACTTAATTACCCTATTAATCTTAATTAAAACTAATCAATGTCCTAACTAAAAAAGGATTAACCTAATGACTTAATTAAAGCTATCAATCTAATTAAACCTCCTAAAATGCTGATTAATATCTAGTTAACTCTAAAAAGAAATTGATCTAAAAAAGAAATGATTTAAACTCTATTAAACCAATTAATCTCTAAAAATGATTAAAGTAATTCCTAAAAAAGAAATTAAAACTAAAAACTATTTAAAAACATTTAATATCTATTTTAAAATTTTAAAAACATTTATTCTATTAAAGCTATTAAAAATCTATTTAATACCTAAAAAAAATCAATTAAAAAAATATCTATTATATCTAAAAAATCATTCTAGAAAACAATTATCCTAAAAACTATTATCTAAAAATGAATTATTCTAAAAAGGAAAATTGCTATTAAAACTCTATTAAATTCTATAATCGAAAATAAACCCCTAAAATTCTAGAAATTAAGAGAAAAATCTAAAAAAACAAGGAAGCTGATTAAATCGATTAGAGAACAACTACGCAATTATAGTGAAATAAGCGGTAAAAATTGGACACTGAAATGGCCTGAAAACACAGGGAACGAGCACCAATTCTCAAAATAAATCCTCGTATTGGCCTGAAATGCCTGAAGCGCCAGGGGAGGCTGTGATCCCGATAAAATCAATATGAATGAGAAAATGCAACATATGAGGTATGCGAATGCGAATGCAAAATGCGTTGAACCATAAACCAAATATGGGAACCGGTTGGTCAAACTTTGGGGTGCAACAGCTGCCCCTATTCAAGCGGTTTGGACCTGAATGGTTGAAGAGCGAACAACTTTCAACATTCAAAGGTAGAAGACGGTTGAATACAAAAGAACCCTGAAATTTGCCAACCGCAGAAATAAACTGCAAAACTGCTTGAGGAATAGCTTCCAATGAACTGAAACCTGGTTGTTACGGCAATAACTGGTCAATTATCTGATAAAATTTTTGATTTCAACATCAATCACCTGTGTGACGCCACAAGTACTGAATCTTCGAAATAATGCTCTAGAAAGCAAACACTTCAACTCCCATCTGCTACGGGGTCTAATCTTGTCAATACGAAATATGACTTTTATGTCGACTCACAGTTCACAGCGAACCTGAGGAAAACTCTCCTGGGGAAATTCTGAATCGACTGCCAGGCACCTATTTTGACAACAGGCGGCAGCTTCAGAGGTTTCGATCCATGCAATCTTTTCTCTTTTTTTTTCCGGTGCCGACGTAACAACCGAATATGAAGAAACAACTCCGTTGGGGGAGAAGAGAAGCTTAACCAAACAACTCTGCAGGGGAACATACTCGAAAGCCAAGAGGTAACCAACCTGGTCTATGTTTCGACATGCGTATGTTTGATAATGATGCAATGCCCATATGGCGTGGAAATGATAGGCACATGTTTTGATAGATGCAATGTTCCACACGACATGGAAATGATATGCACATTTTTTGATAGATGCAATGCCCCATACGGCATGGATATGCTATGCGTTCTGGATAGGTGCAAATATGACGGTATATGCAAATGCAAATGTAAATGCAGACTGCCAGAGAACACCAGGTCTGAAACCACTTGGCAAAATAAATGCCGGAGGCAAAGTCGACTCCACCGGGTATCACAGAATCATCTCAGCAAAATAAATGCTGGAAAAGGGAAGGACGGCCCTGCACGGGGATACTCTTTCTAAACCACTGGCAACCTGATTGTAATCTGTGGGGATTAACCTAAACTGGGGTCGATTGTATACAGCTCACTGCTGGGAATGCCCTATCTATCATGGATATCAACCTTAATCTACCGAGGATACTCCTGATCCTACTCTGATACGGGGTAAAATGCAATCTCAACTCTTATGGGGATAATACATGACTTTCATCTGCTGAAGAGGAGTAACTCTGATTTGATAAACATCTACAGGAATTCAAACATTAATCCGGGAACTGATATCAATCGAGCTTCGTATCGGGGACTGTAACAACATGTGAGTCACTAGGAATTACTATGTCAAATATTTTTTAGATTTTTCTGATTTTAAGGATAAAAATGGGTTATTAACAAGATGGAAAATACTAGACGGGGCTAGCATTCAAAGATAGACTACCAGGCGAGAACTGATAGCAAAATAGATTAGGTTATCGGACGAGAATTGATTTATAGTTTGAACATCAGACGGGGCTGACTGGATAATAGGTTAAGGAACAAATGACCAGACGAGAACTGGTTGAAAGCTAACATGCACCAGACGAGAACTGATACAACGAATAGGTTAAAGAAACAATGACCAGGCGAGAACTGGTTACGCGATGACATGCACCAGACGAGAACTGATACAACAATAGGTTAAAGAAACGGTGACCAGGCGAGAACTGGTAACAATAACATACACCAGACGAGAACTGATGTTTACGGAAAGGTTGACCATACGATAACTGGTTAAACGAAAACACGTACCAGGCGAGAACTGGTATTTACAGAAATGTGGGCCAGACGAGAACTGGTTACCGGTTTTCCAGGCGAGAACTGGACTTTGGAAACGACTTGGTTACAAAGTTCTGACACGTAACATGTTTTAAACTGTAAGATAACGATCCATTGACGGTAAGGCTTTTTTGACGGTTAAGGTTTTTGATAAGGGTAACGACACGATTCCCCGATACTCAACTCTGGCTGGGGATAAACAGACTTGCTTGAATAACTTGCCCCAGTACAACTTAATTTGCCCCAATTCAACTCTTGGGAATATCACTCTGAACAACTTGCTACGAGACGACCCCGAGACGACTTGCCCTGGTATCTGTACAACAAAAAGATTCAACCTCAATTAACAACTATCGACATAGTTGGTTTCACTATCTCTGAAGTGACTTGCCCCTGAATGAGCGTTGATCGACTTAACTTGATCTGATTACCTACTGGGAGGATCCGCCCTCAAATCACAGCATTCTGGATGATTGCCCCTGACTGGCTCTCGAGAAGGTTCACTTCTGATCGACTGCTTCTCAACTAAACTGCCCCATAATCAACTGATGCTTCGGGACTTGTCCTCAGACCAACTGATTCTGAACTCACTGGAGGTCAACGTTCCAGATTCATAGGGCTTCACACTATTCTGATCCAGACTGCTGACTTGTTCAGTCTTGTTCGATTATTCCCTGTTGGAATTTCCTTCCTGTCAACTACTGACCTGCAAGTAAAATTGTTCAATCCCGAATGGTAATTTTAATGCAGTGTCCATGCAGATTTTTGAAAAAAGTTGTGTTGTCACTCATTTATGTGTCATGATTGTGAGTGACGAATGAACCAAAGTTCAAACGTAGTGCTGATTTGATCAGTGCAAAATACAACAAGGATATGATTAAAAAATCAAGAAGGAGTCAGGTTACTCAACCTTATCGTAATGTGCTTTCAGAATACACCCTACCTCAATTAGGTCTTTTAAGGGTTGTATCGTGGTCGGGTTCACGGTTCGTGAAACAAAGGATATTTGGGCTCAAATTTTGATTTATACCCACCCCTTCTACGTGATAATCTCCGATCCTAAGGTTCAGTTAACCAGGCACGAGCGCTCGCCTCTTCGAGAGGTATGTTGAATGGTAAGAACCATTGTTAAGGAACTCACAAGGTTTTTCATTTTTAGATTGACAGCTATTCCTTTTTTTTTTTCGGTGTCTGCACCTACACGACTTTGTCCTTGTTCGAGGATTTTTCTTTTTATATCCTTTCTTTTTCATTCTTTTGATTCCCTAATTTTTGCCTGGACTGACTCCTTTTGAGTTCTTTTCGATTTTCTTTCTTGAAGTCCAGCGGGATGCCCTAATTTTTGCCTAAGTATTAGCTTTCCAGCTTTTCTTTTCTTTTTACTTAGCGGGCTCTCTCCTTTTTTTTTCCTTTTGCTTGGGACAAGTCGTGCGACACTGGTTGTCTTGATTGCTCTGAAAGGATTGCAACTGTCTCACTCCTGATTGGTGAGGTTTAACCATTGTGGTTGACGAGGTATGACCTTTGGGGAAAAATAAGATGTGATTGGTCCTCGAAAGGCAACACTCCTTTATAAGACTTGAACGCTCGATCAAGCTAACTGACAACTACCCTGCCTCGGGTTAAGATGTGAGGGTTTAAAAGTCCGAAAAAACTTCTACTTCCTGGATCGAAGTGGTTAACAAGGGACTAACTCCTTACATCTCCATTGTTTAGGGGATTTGAAACAATGCCTTGTACGTCATCGGCAAGGTTTTACCTGAAAGCATATGATCATCGGTTATGAGTATCCAGTTTCGTCATCCTCCCTCCAATCTTTGCTAATCATGGTGTCAAAGTGGAGTGAATAAAATGCAAGTGTCAGTGCAATGCAATAAATGAGCGACAGCGACATGATTAATTCAGAAAAATGCATAGTCACCTTATCAATATTACCATTCGAAACAAACAATGTTTAACAACAAGTAGTAACTAACAGAAAAGAAACTACAACATGCAAATGATAAGAAAAGTCTGAGGACTGCCAATGCTGAGGGCGCCCGCCTGTCTGAACCACTGGCTTCTTGAAAACAAACTCCGAATCTACGAGCTTAGACAGCTGAGAAGTTGGTATGAACAAACAGAATTCCTTCTCAAAAGGAAATGCAATCTTGGTCGATCAACTGTTGTACTTTTTCCTGAAATGCTTTACAATCTTCATTTGAATGCCTTGGGGATCCGCCATGGTAACCACACTGAACATGGGGATTGTACCCAGGAGGGTAAGGTTCTAGCACAGGCTTAAGAGCTTTAGGTTCCACCAAAGAATTTTGGATCAAGGATGGCAACAGTTGGCTATACGGCATAGGCACTGGGTGATAAGGAGCATTCCTTCGTTCCAAGTTGTTACGAGGCCTGTTTTGATTCTGACGCTGATTCTGATAACCTCGACCACGAGTTCTCTAATTTGCAAGAGAAGCGACACAAAGTTCCTGATATGGTGCCCTAGGCACAATTGTCTGTTCAGCATAACAAGGCATAGAAGGTACTGATCTCTGAGAAGATGAAGAACCAACAGGTTTCAACGACTCATCTCGAGGATTTTCAACATCTAGCATGATTGCATTGATCACAACTCCTTCTTCATTCTGATAATCACAGAGAGATTCAGCTTCACTAGCCTGACCGTTTGAAATAACCTGAATTTTCTCGATTTTTATGGCATGCTCAAGGCGTTCTCCAAATGCTACCAAGTCAGAAAAATTTGACGTAACTCCAAGCATTCTTTCGTAGTACGGACTCTGCAGTGAGGCTACAAACATGCTTGTTAGCTCTCGGTCTAAAAGCGGTGGTTGTACTCTGGCAGCAAATTCTCTCCATGTCTGAACATACTTCCTGATAGGTTCATCTTTCTCTTGAGACAACTCTTGCAACTGCATGCGATGAGGGGCCACGTTTAGGTTGTAATCATACTGCTTCAGAAAAGCTCTGGCTAAATCCACCCATGATCGAATCTGATTACTCTCCAACTGCATATACCAACTCAGAGATGCCCCAGTCAGACTATCCTGAAAGCAATGAATCATCAGCTTGTCATTTTGTACAAACGAAGTCATTCTTCGACAGAACATCACTAAATGTTGCTTCGGACAGCTATCTCCTTTGTACTTTTCAAATCTCGGCACTTTGAACTTATAAGGCAACACTAGGCCAGGAACCAAACACATGTATGCAGCATTCAGGTTAACAACATCTTTGACTTTCAAGGCTTTAACTTGTTCTTCCAACACTTGGAGCCTTCTAGCACACTCAAGATCTCTTGGGTCTACAGTCCTTGATACTGGGATCTCTCTTCGGATACTCGGCACAGGGAAAACAACACCTTGACTGTTGATAAGAGGAGGTCGTTCATTGCGGACAACAAACTGCTCACGTCGATCTCGGTCCATAACAGGAGGTTGCACAAACTGGTCTGCAGTAAAGTTGTTCACTTGCGGAAAGTCTGCCTCGGACGTAGAACCATACAGAGGATTAGTCGTCATAGTGAAACCTGCCAAGGTGTGAGTAGACTGGAAGTTGCTCTCAGACATAGCTACCAATAACCTTCAACTGACTTCACTGCTCGATTCGGCTCAAATCTGCTTCAACCCCTTGGTCGTCTTCTAACAATCAACAGTTGCTCAGGCCAAACACCAGATAATCACCTTCATAAATCAAACAACGGCTAGATAAGAACTCTGGCTAGCTGGAGTATGACATGCAATATGATGCAACACGTTTATGCAAATGCAATAAAATATCCAGCAAACGCGGGATCACAGCCCCCACAAATCTCTGAATACTGATGTGCCGCTGACTGAGTATGTTCGCTCTGAAGGGAAAACCAAAATAACGGGTTGGCTGAAAGTCAGGTTTCCTGCAAGAACCCTCCCACTCACAGGTATGGACCTAGTCTGACAAGGTACGACATCCTATGCGGGTATCAACGTCACAGACTTTCAAGAGCAATGATACGATACCCAGAAGGTGTGGCATCATCATCCCTTGAAGAGGCCTCACTTAGTCGAATTCCCAATTGATCGGTTCCCAGAGTCGACAATCCTCGGGTCAGACAACTTGTCGAGCCCTAAGGTCCAGGCAAGAAGCATCAAAGAGAATCTCGTCCGAGTGAGATTTCGCGGCTAGCTGGTGCGAGCTAAGCAAGCAGGCTAACCACTACTCTCTCTCTAAATCTATGTGTGTACTCAAGCCTGGGTTTTGGCTTCTCTCTCAAAGGAACAACCACCCAACAGCACAATAGCAACAGATAATAACGAAATGCGGAAATTGTAAATACAGTAAAATATAACACACACAAGGTAAACACCTAAAGACGAGCAAACAAGCGCTAGGATTGACTCGCATAGGGAATATTCCTGTCCCCAGCAGAGTCGCCAGCTGTTGCTACTGCGAAAATCGGCGCCGGCTAAACAGAAGAGTCGCCACCGTGCGTTATTTATCCCAACGGGGGGAAAGGAAACGCTCGAAGTAAACCTACCGTAAATACGGGAAAGGAATGGTCATCGCAACCAAATCCTGGATTCGGGAGTCGGTTACGTAAGGGGAAGGTATTAGCACCCCTCACTTCCGTCGTACTCGACGGGATCCACGCTTGCTTGGTTTGTCTAAAGGATGCAAAACAATATATCTACGGCTGCTAAATCTAAACGGAAAGAAACTGACTCGATAGAGCGTCGCACTCTATGCCTACGTATTCTCAAGAGAGAAAGTCAGAGTCATCGTAGTTCGGGAAACTACAGGGAATTGGCTCGCCAAGACTTTGCGTCTTGTGCCTACGTACTTCCACACAACGTGAAAGATCATAGCTTACGTAGTTCAGGCTAACTACGGCTAGACAGGGCGTTCTCGATCACACAGGGGTGAGAAATTAAGTTGGTTTGAAAGGTACGGAAACCTACTGAACTTAGAACTACGGTCTGGTCTCAAATGCGCAAGGGCAAGAGAAAAGGGTAACATCAGTCGTCAGCGGGAAAATCTCGATCGCACGGCAGCGAGAGAACAGAGAGGTTAGTTGTTAGTGTGATCGCTAGGATATCGCATCCTATGCCTACATATTCTCATTCAGTATGAGAAATCAGAGCAGCTGTAGTTCAGCCTACTACAGCTAAAACGGAGAAAGGGAAAAGGGAAAAGGGAGAAGGGAGAAGGGAGAAGGGAGCTCGCTAGGATATCGCATCCTATTCCTACGTACTCTCGTCTGGCACGAGAGATCAGAGCAAACGTAGTTCGACGGGAAAACGAATCTCAATTGCACGGGGGCAAGAGAAGGGGTCTCGATCGCCTGAACACGAGAGAAACAGGGATTTTGCTCGCACGGGGCGAGAACAAAGAGGAAGCAGGCCTACACCTAAACGGGAAGGAACTCGGGACACACGCGCAAGAACCTAAGACGTAGGAGCGAATGCATCGCCCGGTATCCTAAGGGTATCATACTAGACATCCTAAACGATTAAGAAGTAACTCCTCAACTATCATTTCCTTCGTATCTAACGATGCGACTCACAACACTCGACGATTGCCTGAAGACTTGAATATGACGATGATGATGTTGAACGAAGCAGCTCCTGGGCTCCTGACGTGCGCGCAAGCTCCATTCCAATCCTCTCCTCTCTGGATCCTTGATGATGACGCTCGAATCAAGAACAATGTAACGCTTAGATCGTCATGGTTCGATTTATACGAGAAATCGAACTCTCAGAGGTAGCGTATTGATATCCGTGTCCAAGACAAGATAGAGAAATGATATCGAAAATCATTCTCCAATTGAATCGTGTCACACGGCCAGCCAAAAATAAAATCGAGAATAGAATCAGATAGAAATGAAAATAGGAGAGAAAATAGGAGACAAATCCACTAACAAATGGAAATAAAAGTCTACTCCTAAAATACGGCAAAAATAATCTCCTAATGAAAATATATCCTAAAAAGAATTAAATCTATAAATCTCCTAAAAATTACTCTTAAAACCTATGCTAAGCATTATAATATTCTAGGAAAATAAACTCCATAATTCCTATACAAAAATATGCTTTAATGCTCTTAATGGGAAATAACCTATAATTTCCTATGCTGAGAATTAGTAAAATTCTAGGAAACATTAAACTATCCCTAAAAACATTACAATTAAAATTGTAATAAAAATGTTAACACTAATAAATTGCACAGGGGGGGGGGGGTTAGTAAAGGATACAGGGGGAGTGTAAAGAGTAACAAAACTTTGGGCCCAACCCATTAACCAAACACACACACCCGGGGAGGGGGGAAGTACACAAAAAACGGAGGTGTACGTGGAAAAAAAACAACGGGCTTATGGGAGCCCAAACCAGCCATGTGTCCATTATCCATACTATCTTCAGTAAAGAAACCCTAGGTCACACAAACTTCCCCAAACACTGTTCATCAAACCAATCTTGCGCCGTTTCCATTCTTTCTCCAAACTCTCTCATTCTCTCTCTCTCAGATTCAATCTCTCTCTGTTCAAACAACTCAACTCACCATTATTCCACCCTCACTCAACCTTTCGCTCTTAACTTTACAACAAACAAAAACAAAGAAACTCAAATAAAAGTCTGAAAGAAGCTTGGTCCATAGTTGGAGATCGTGAAGATCTGGAGGTGATACTGACGTGAGTTCTTGATGAAGCTTTTTTCTGAAGATCCGAACATTGTGATGAACGGTTGTTACAAAAACGAACGAAATCTTAAAGGTTTGACGGAAACCTGGAGAATCTTGATGACAGAGACTTTGATGATCCACGAAGGTATGAAGCAAAAATCTGGAACGTGATGCGATGATGAAACTCCTGAAGATCGGCGAAGAAGATTTCTTGAAGGTGTTGTTGTTGAACGATGAGGTTTTTCTGGATATTGATTTGAAGATGTTTGACGAAGGTTCTTGAGGTAGTTGTTGAAGAAATCTGGAAATACGGGTGAAGATTCTGGAGATGATGCTAAATTTCTTGAATGTTCTTGTGAAGAACAGGAAGATGACGAACACCATGGGATTGGAGACGGTTGTGATGATCTTGCTGATTTTAATGATCGGTTTCTGGAGATTGGTAGAATGCTGATGACGTTTATGAATCTTTATGGATCTTGAAGTGATTTTCTGGAAAAAACGATTTGAAGGTTAAGAAAAAATTCTGGAAAACTTGATGATGAATTTGGAAAAAATTGGAGGAGCAATGAATCGGATGAAGATTTCTGGGAATTTTGGTTTTCCAGTGGTGGTTGCGGCGGTCGGAGATAGTTAGGGTGATCGCCGGCGAGTGGTTAGGGTGGTTGCATGGCCGGCGGTGGAATTTTCGGTGAGGGGATGGTGAGTGGACAAGTGGCGAGAAGGAGAGGGAGAGGGAGCCACGTGGTGGTGGAGTGGCTGCATGGAGGCCACGTGTGGATGGTGGGAAGAGAGTGGAAAATGTGCTGGCAGCAGAGTGGAAGTGGAGGATGAGGTAGCGGAAAGAGAGATAGAACGTGTGACACTCTTTTATAGATGACAAGTGGCACGAATGGACTTGTGGGCCTCAGAAACGTGGACATCTGGCCCACCGAGAATTGATTATTCTGATTAAGGACTTTGATTGCACTTAATTACCCTATTAATCTTAATTAAAACTAATCAATGTCCTAATTAAAAAAGGATTAACCTAATGACTTAATTAAAGCTATCAATCTAATTAAACCTCCTAAAATGCTGATTAATATCTAGTTAACTCTAAAAAGAAATTGATCTAAAAAAGAAATGATTTAAACTCTATTAAACCAATTAATCTCTAAAAATGATTAAAGTAATTCCTAAAAAAGAAATTAAAACTAAAAACTATTTAAAAACATTTAATATCTATTTTAAAATTCTAAAAACATTTATTCTATTAAAGCTATTAAAAATCTATTTAATACCTAAAAAAAATCAATTAAAAAAATATCTATTATATCTAAAAAATCATTCTAGAAAACAATTATCCTAAAAACTATTATCTAAAAATGAATTATTCTAAAAAGGAAAATTGCTATTAAAACTCTATTAAATTCTATAATCGAAAATAAACCCCTAAAATTCTAGAAATTAAGAGAAAAATCTAAAAAAACGAGGAAGCTGATTAAATCGATTAGAGAACAACTACGCAATTATAGTGAAATAAGAGGTAAAAATCCGACACCGAAATGGCCTGAAAACACAGGGAACGAGCACCAATTCTCAAAATAAATCCTCGTATTGGCCTGAAATGCCTGAAGCGCCAGGGGAGGCTGTGATCCCGATAAAATCAATATGAATGAGAAAATGCAACATATGCGGTATGCGAATGCGAATGCAAAATGCGTCGAACCATAAACCAAATATGGGAACCGGTTGGTCAAATTTTGGGGTGCAACAGGTGCCCCACAACATCTGTAACATTCCACAAAGTCAACTACCACAACCTATGGTCAAAGGAGACAAAATTGCAATCAAAATACCTGAAGATGAATACCTGCCTAGCTTAGATTCATGCAAACACAATCTCCACGACAAGATCACTTGGCCGAAAGGGCCGACTACATTGAATATTGATGCCTTACGTTCTAAGCTTTCCTCCTTATGGTCTTTCCTTGGCAAATGGCGTATCATCTCATTGGGCAAAGGATTTTAGGAACTTTCTTTCTCTTCTATTGATGATCTACAAAGAGTTCGTTCAACAAGCTCCTGGAATCTAAATCCTGGTATTCTAAAGGTTTTTGCTTGGACCAAGGATTTCAACCTCAATATTCAACAACATACCTCAT
Organism: Lathyrus sativus; assembly: GCA_963859935.3. Lineage (NCBI taxonomy): Eukaryota > Viridiplantae > Streptophyta > Magnoliopsida > Fabales > Fabaceae > Lathyrus > Lathyrus sativus. The sequence continues at coordinate 403,415,148 of OZ012741.1, read as the reverse complement.
ACTAGGTCTGGATTCGAATCTCTGGTCTTTCGCAAGAATATTGGCGACCCAAAGTCATTTATGCCATTGCCAGTGCAATTGGAAGCCCAATCTGTATGATGATACCACAACCAAATCCATGTTTGAAAGATCATTCGGTCATTACTTTCGAGTTCTTGTAGACTTGGATCTTACCAGAAAACTCAGAGATAATATCCTCGTCGAAAGAGAAAAGTTTTCTTTCTTTGTGGATGTTACTTACGAAAGTATACCGGAATTTTGTGACAAATACAAAATCATTGGTCACTGTTGCAGTGGAAATGGGATATCAAACTATTAATTAGTTTGAATCACAATTCTTAATTCACAACCGCTCTTTGATTTATCCGAAGGAAAAGGTCAAAAGAGGAAAAACCTATTTTTGCATCGTAAACACAATGTGGGGAGAGACCTAGGCAAGGGGTTGGTTAAGCTTAGGGAAGGTACTAGCACCCTAAACTTCTGTAGTACTCTACAGGAACCTTTTGTTTATTGTATGCCTTTTATTTTATTATCTGTTTGATATATATACTAAGCTAAGGGATAGAGTGACCTAAAAGAGACCTAAGGGTTAGTCCTAAGTTTACTCGGCAAGATATCGCATCTTGTGCCTACGTATCCTGGATAGGGAATGGAATCAGAGTAATAGTAGTTCCCCTCGAACGGGATGTTAGAAACGTCTTGACCGTGGTCAAGGTTTCAAGGGGAGTAAACATATCTTAAGGACACGCTTACGTGGAGTCTTTGAAACTCCTATTTCTATGTTGAATTTGTTAATTGAAAATTTAGGGTTGAAATTAGGGATTCCACGGCGGGAAACCCTAAACAGAGTACGACGACTCTTTGACCTAATGCTAGGGTAAAGGGCATTTTCGTCCACGGCAGGACACCTAGGCTATTAGGGTTTTTGAAACGGTCAAAAAATTAGGGTTATTGACTCGGCGGTCAAACGGCTAGACCTAATTCCTTCGGAGGGATTCTAACGGTAAAAATATGCAAAATACGGCAAATTACTATTCGGCAGAATTAAAGTGCGGAAAAATAAAGAAAGCGGTAAAAGAAAGCATCGCGACGATCACTCGCGTAAATTACAAATCCCCTAAAAAGAAAGATAAAATTAAACCGCGACCATGGCCTCGCGTAAATTACATCCATGGAAAAAAATACAAATATGATAATAAAATATTTAACTAATGATAAATGAAGTTAAACTCAATCAGCTGAAAAAAATCGGAGAATGTTAATAGGATTAGACAGAAATAAAGTGGATAATGGGATAGTGAAGAGAAAGCTGCTAATTTGATATTGTTTTATTTCTTAAAAAAAAGATTTCGGTTTTAACTTTGAAAAAAAATGATTTTTGTTTTAATTAAAAAGAAAGAATTTTTGTTTTAAATTTAAAAAAGGTTTAATTTTACTATATAAAAAAAAGAGTTTAATTGTCAAATGTTCAAAAAGTGTCTTAGTTTTAATTTGAAAAATGTTTTAGTTTTAATTTTAAAAAGATTCAATTTTAATTTTTAAAAAAAAGAAGTTTTAGTTTTAATAAAAAGAGAGGTTTAGTTTAATTTTAATCTTAGTTTTAAAAAAGATTTAGTTTTTTTTTATAAAAAGAATTTAATTCTAATTTTAAAAAATTGTTCTAGCCTAAATATTAAAAAAAGGTTTAGTTTTAAAAAAAAAGAGTTGAGTAGCAAAAGTTTAATTTAAAAAGATTAGTATTAATTTTCAAAAATGTTAATTTTTTGTTTAAAAGAAAAAAAAGGGTTAATTAACTTACGCTAATTAAAAAATAGTCTAAAAGAAATTTGTCTTTTACTAAAAAACTGTTTTTTTGAGTTTTTGTTTTATTCTAAAGAAGAGAACTGTGAAAGTTAATAAAAATATGTTTTTAACTAACAGCTATTCTCTTAATTATCTAAATAATTACTTACTAAACTCATAATTTTAAAACCCATACCTTTCGGCCGATTGGCGGTGATGAAATTTGATGGAGGTATTGATGCTCGTCCTCTGGCGATGATGAAGCTATCTTCCCTCTTCTGATAAATCGTGAGAACGGCCGCCGTTTTTCTCTTTTGTCTCCTTCCCTTTTATCAAATGCAACTCATGTTTATATAGGTAACAAATTAGGGTTAACTCTAACCTAATGCCCACTTTAAAGCCCAACTTAAATAATTAGTCAAAGCTAAAAAAACAAACTAAAACAAACTTAAAAGAATAAAATCTTTTCTAATATTTGGATGTTTTTATGAATAATATGGAAAAAAGTGAAAAATAATATTTTTAAAAAAATGATTTAAATAAAATACGAAAATAATAATTAAATAATAAAAAAAAACTATTTTTGTTATTTATTTATTTTTTATGAAAATAGAAAAGTTAGAATAAAAATAAAAGAAACAAAACAAAAAGTGAAGAAGGTGGGATTCAAACTCTCAACCTCTCACACTCACAACTCCTTACACAGGGTCTCTTGCCAATTGTGCTATTTTATTCATTCAAAATAAAGTGGCACTAGAAACCCTGTAAACTAAAAGAGCGCGCCACATGATTTTTTCTTGCAACAATCAAACAACTGCACAACCCGTTAGTGGTTAGTTTAAACGCAATGCAAAATAAAATGAGATGCAAGATGAAACGACTAATCTTAGGGGAAAATTTGGGGTATTACAGTCACAATCTTACAAACCGCAGAAAATTAAAATTTAATATGGAGCAGGACAGACCTTGTCCAAAGCAGACTGCAAAAAAAGCTTACATGCCAAAGCAGACTAAAGATAAACAAAAGGACCCTTTAGATCAGTCTTCAGATAGGATTCAGATGGAGTCACCTAGCCCACCGACTGTGAAATTTTCTAATGTACCCTCACAACCTCATAATCAAGTCCAAAATATAACTCCAACTAATAATCAATTTGAGACTCTAAATACTCAAAGGGATAAGAACCTCAATACAACTCAAATGTCAAGTGCAACTCCTCTCCCTACTCCTGGAGATATTGTGGTGTTTCAACAATTATATAGGAATGATCTCACCTCATAAGAGCAGCAACTGCCTGAAAATCAAAACAACCTAAAGGAAATGATAAACATAGATGAATCTCAAAGCTCTCACGAATCTGAATATGTAGATGCAACTCAAGTAGAATTAACAACAAAAGAAGAGAAATTTCTTGATAATGTGATGAAGGACATGGAATTTCTCAAATAATCATGGGAAAACATGGCAGAGGAGCCAGAACCTGAATTTTAAATGGTGCTTTCTAAACAGGCTAAGAAATAAGGTAAAGCAATGCAAAAAACTATTTTGAATGGACCCAAGACCATAGCTAAGGAAGTCTCCCTGAAAACTGCTAAATGAAAGTCCTATAGCGGAATGTGAGAGGGTTGGCTAATTCCCTCACAAAATTAGCCCTTAAAATTTGTTAAAGAAACACAAACCTGAGCTACGTTTTATTGCAGAGCCTTGGATGTCCTTAGAAAAATTTCCTCCTAGATTTCTTGCTAGACTGGATTTAAAAGTTTTCACCACCAACAACAAATTACAGCTTTCCCCAAATCTCTGGTGTTTATGTGCCCCCAACCTTGACCCCCAAGTTATTCTAAGTGATGATCAATAAGTTTCCTTCATTATCAAGGATGGTCCCAAGGCTTTTGGTATGACTGCTATATATGCCTCTACCAGCTACTTGAAAAGAAAAGAATTATGGCACACTCTTTCTTCCATCAAAAGCCAATACAATAATCCTTGGAGTTTTATTGGTGATTTCAATACAATCACGGGGGCTCATGAACATAAAGGACCCTTTAATCCCTCTAGAGCTCCAATTGAAGATTTCCAACATTGGACATATTCTAACAGCCTAATCCATATTGCAACAAGAGGTGCATAATTCACTTGGACCAATGGTAGAAGAGGCTCTCAACTCATTGAAAGAAGACTTGATAGAGTGATCTGTGACAAAACTGGATCAACATGTGCCGCAACTCTTCTTGCACCACACTGGTCAGGCACAAATCTAATATCATCCCATTCTCTTGGTCTTCAAACTCCAGAACATCAAGGTTACTCCCTCCTTTAAATTCCATAAAATATGGTATGAACATCCAGACTATTTTAATTTCATCAAAAGCTGCTGGGCCTCTCCTTTTTATGGTTGTCCAATGTTCATTCTTGAGCAAAAGCTCAAGAACCTTAAGTAAAAGTTGAAGGTTTAGATGAAGGAAGTCTTTGGTAATGTGCATGAATCTTTAAGAAAAGCCACTACAAATCTTGAGGATATTCAAGCTCAGATTCAAAGAGAGGGTCCTTCTAACATTTTGCTGGACAAAGAACATTGTGCTCATTTAGATTCATATTTGGCTCTAAAAATGGATGGTATCTTCTGGCATGAAAAATCCAAAGTTAAATGGCACACTGATGGAGACAGAAACACCTCCTATTTCCACAAGATAACTAAGATAAGACACTGCACCAAACTTATCAGTTCTATTCAACATGATGATTAGGTTTTTACTGAACCTGAAGACATATCTCGTATTTTCGTTAATCACTTTGAGCAGTTGTTTTCCTCAAACAACTCTTGTTTTGATACTGGGCTGGTTGATGAGGTTATACCTACTTTAACTACTGACCAAGCAATAATATCCTTAACATGCTTCCCGTCATGATGAATAAAAAACATAGTTTTTGGTCTAAGCAAAGACAGCTCCCCTGGCCCAAACGAATTTGGTGGCTTTTTCTTTCAACATTTATAGGAAATAATCAAAGTTGATGTGATTTAGGCAACTCTTCAGTTTTTCTCCTCAAGGTGGATCCCTTCTAATTGGAATTCTAATTCCATAGTTATGATTGCAAAATATGCTAATGCCTCCTCAGTAGACCATTATAAACCTATTGCCCTTTCAAATTTCAAGGTTAAAATTCTTTCAAAAATCATGGATGATCGTCTCTCAATCCTCATGCCATCTCTTACATCCCCTGAACAAAGAGGATTTATTAAGGGGAGATCAATATCTGACTGCATTTGCCTCACATCAGAAGTCATTAATATGCTTCACGTAAAATCCTTTGGTGGAAATATTGTTGTCAAGCTTGACATTAAGAAGGCATTTTACACCCTTGATTGGAACTTCTTACTTAAATTCTTGAACAAGTTTGGGTTTTCTGACAAATTCTGCTCTTGGATCCATGTTATCCTAATTTCAGCAAAGCTATCTATTTCCATCAATGGAGTTCAAGCAGGATACTTTGGTTTTAGTAGAGGAGTTAGGCAGGGTGACCCATTATCCCCTCTCTTATTTTGCCTGGTTGAAGATGTCATAAGCAGGGCTATTACCAAATTAGCTAATCAAGGTTCTTTAGATCTCATCAAAGGTCCTAATGGCTCAAAAGTCCACTCTCATGCTTTATATGCTGATGATATAATGTTTTTCTATAAAGCCAAGAATTCCAACATTGAGGCTCTAAAAAATCTTTTTATGAGATATGCAAACAACTCTGGTCAGCAGGTGAATCCTCAGAAATCTATCATTTTTGCTGGCTCTTCCTCTAGCAGGAATCTCAACTTGGCCAAACAGCTTGGATTCTCTCAGGGTTCCCTCCCTTTCTCATACTTGGTTGTTCCTATTTTTAAAGGTAAACCAAAATCCATTCACTTTCAAGCAATTGTTGACAAAATTAAAACTAAGTTGGCCTCTTGGAAAGACTCTCTGCTCTCAATGGCTGGTAGAGTCCATATTATTAAAAGTACCATTCATGGTATGTTAGTCTATAGCCTTATCATTTATACTTGGCCTAGGAGTCTAATTAAAGAAATTGAGAACTGTATGAGGAATTTTGTTTGGTCTGGTAACACTGCCACGAGGAAACTCATCACTGTAGCCTGACACAAAGTTTGCAAGCCTTTTTCAGAAGGAGGTCTTGACATAAGATCTACTTCTAAGGTCAATGATGTTGCTAATCTTAAACACTGCTAGGATCTCTTAACTTCAGACAGTCAATGGGCAAACCTCCTTAGAAGTAGGGTTCTCAGGAAAAACCAACCTATTAACTATCATATTTACTCCTCAATTTGGTCTGGTACCAAAAGTCATTTTCAGGTGGTAAGGGATAACATCATTTGGAACATTGGAAATGGTAGAACTATTTGCTTTTGGACTGAATTTTGGTGTGGTAAGCCTCTAGTGGATCAATTACACATATCTCATCATGTCTCTCTAAGCTCAAAAGTTCATGACTTCATCCAAAACAATTCTTGGCACATCCCCCAGGAATTAGTATGTAGATTTTCATACCTTCCTTTGATTCTCAATAACATTTGTATTCCTATAAAATCAAGAGAGGATAACCTAAGATGGTCTCATTCCATAGCAGGTGACCTTAGCCTTAAGGATGCTTATCATTTTCATACTCCTATTGGCCAAAATATTGATTGGGAAAAACTAATATGGAACAATAGCATTCCACCTTCTAAATCACTTCTTGTTTGGAAACTGATTCAACACAAAATTCCTATCAATGAGGTTTTATGGATTAGAGGAATTTACCTGAGCTCGTCAAAATGTGTTCTTTGTGGATGCTACTCCGAAAATTTGGAGCATCTCTTCTTCCTTTGTAGTTTTTTGAATCATATTTGGAATTGGTTATCCATCACCTTTCATTGCAGCCTCACGCTTTCCTTCCTTGGCATATGGGATATTTGTCTTCATAATTGATCGGAACAATGCCATGTCACAGTCTTAGCTGCGATTATCAACACTTTCAATGTCATTTGGAGTTGCAGAAATAAGAAAAAGTATAACAACAAAAATATCAGTTGGGAAAGTGCTTTAAACCTTATTATTGCAAACACCTCCATTGCAGGAAACTCCATAAAAGAATCTTGCTCGAACAACATCATCGAATTCCAAATTTTGAAAGCTTTTAGAGTTAATCTTCATCCTTCAAAGGCTCCCAGGATAATAGAAGTGATCTAGAAACCTCCCTCATCTCCTCGGTCAAATGCAACACAAATGACACTGCTCTTGGAGCTCTAGGTCCTGTTGCTTCAGGCGGCATTTTCAGAAACCACAACTCTGAGCTAGTAGGTCGTTTTGCAGAGAACTTAGGATCTTTGACAACTATTCAGGCAGAATTCCACAGAGTTATGAAAGCTATAGAAATTGCTTTTGATAACAGCTGGAGGAACCTTTGGATAGAATCGAATTTGAAGCTTGTTATTATGGCAATCAACAACATCAACATTGTTCCTTGATAGATCAAAAATAGATGGTTGAATTGCATACTCAAATCCAAAAGCATGAATTTTATTCTTTCTCATGCTTTTAGAGAAGGAAATCATTGTGTAGACAAACTAGCTTCATTTGGTCTATTCATCAATGGCTTTGCATGGATGAATGAAGCTCCTTTGTTTGTTCTCCATGACTTGACCCTCAATAGAAAGGGAAAACCTGCTTATAAGTTTTGTTAATTTTTTCTGGTTTGGGGTTTCCCCCTTTTCCCTTCTCAATATCCCTTGTTCTCTATTTTAATATAATTTTTTCTGTTTAAAAAAAAAAAAGATTAGGTGTAAAACAAAATAAACTCACAATTTTCATCTTTATTATTAATAGTTTGGTAAATTGTAATTCAATTACTAAATGATATTGATTAAATTATAGAATAGTACGAGCTCATATCATTCATCTTTATTATTAATAGTTTGGTACATTATAATTCAATTGCTAAATGATATTAATTAAATTTATGTTTTTTTTACTCAATTCATGTTATTGTTGGTTAGTGATATTAATTAAATATTTTGTTATCATTGAAAAAATATGTTATGTTTACATGTTTTTTATATGATACTTTCACATTTTTCAGTTTTTCTTTAAAAAATTCTATAAACAATTTTGTTAGATATTTTCTATTTTGTATTTAAAGCTTATCCTTGTTTTACAACTTTCTAAGAGGAATATAATCACTTTATATATATATATATATATATATATATATATATATATATATATATATATATATATATATATATATATATATATATATATATATATATATATATATATATATATATATATATATATATATATATATATATATATATATATATATATATATATATATATATATATATATATAAAAAGTAAGGATCCACTTACTCAAAGAGTAAGTTTTATAACTTATTCTACAATCATAGTGTTTAAATTAGATCTAATAGAATGGTTATAAGTAAAAATGCTAATTTAACCATTAGATTATATTCAATTTAAAGACTATCATATAGAGTAAGTTAAAAAAACGTACTCTTGGAGTAAGTTGATCCCCACTATATATATATATATATATATATATATATATATATATATATATATATATATATATATATATCGGATCAACTTACTCAAAGAGTAAGTTTTTTTGATTTAATTCAAATCATAGCCTTTGAATTGAATGTAATCTAATGGTTAAATTAACCTTTTAGTTAATTAACTATTAGATTGGATTCAATTCAAAGACTATAATTTGGAGTAAGTTAAAAAAATTTACTCTTAAAGTAAGTTGATCTCCACCTATATATATATATATATATATATAAATCACTCTTGGAGTAAGTTGATTCCCACTCATTCATATATATATATATATATATATATATATATATATATATATATATATATATATATATATATATATATATATATATATATATATATTGAAAAATTATATCGGTATAATTTTATTGGATCTTAATGAGAGATATTCTTTGAAGAAAAAGAGAAATTCAAACACATTGAATTGAGCATGTCTATAGTAGGACATTTGATCGCCCAAAGTTTTACCCATGAGAGAAAATGATGGATGATACACCTGCACGACATGAATACATAGTCACCAAATTGAGTTTAGATTGTTCGAATTAGCTCTACTAACGTAGTGAAAGTGAACAACAACATTTCTCAAAAACCAACTGATTTAGGGTTAGTTAAAGGGAGGAAATCATTCTCCCCATGATTCTAGGTGACTCGATCATCCGGTAATTAATTCATTAGCCTTGAAGTTAGAACAAGCCACTCTTTATCTCTCTAACCCAAACAATATAAGCCTCTATAAATATCTTATTCTCATAATAAGTGAAGGAGATCCAACTTCTCACACAGAAACAAAACATAGAGCCTCTACAACCATAAATAAATAGACGAGCTCTCAAAAACTCATAAATATAAAATTCTTAATTCATCTTACACAACAAGAAATTTCCTCTCATATACTTTTAGCAAATACAAAAGTCAATTTTAAAATAATAATAAACAGCTTTAAAAAAATAACACAATTTTAACAAAAAAATAACCTATTTAAAAAGATAACTGAATTAGAACAACTATTTCATCTTAATTTAGAAATAATAAGTTAAAAAACTATTTAAAAAAAATTAAATAACCGATTTAAAATCAGATTTATATATAAAAAAATTGATTATGTTACCATAAACGATTTTATAACCCATTTTGGTTGAGATATGACTATGTTTTTTATTTCTAAAATAGCCAACCATACATATCCTGTTGTTTTTTTTGGTTTTGAAAAATTGCCACCAGGAAAATTATCGGGACGAGTATCGTACTAGGTCGCTTTCTTCAAGACGTTTCGTCGTACTGCCAATGATTATGTAATGTAAGTTTCGATGACGTCTCCAAGATAAAGCAACCCGTTCAAAAAATATGATTATCACTTGCAGTATAATAAATCGTTCAAAGAGATACCTTCAGATGATATTTTAAACCACTCGTATCTGGGGAAAAATTCAGTCATTGATGGCGCGATAAACCACTCGAAAATAAGAACAGAAAAATTTAGATGAAGAGAATGAGAGGGAGAAGTGAGATTCTGAAATGTTCAGGAATCTGGATTCGAATTCAATTGATGTGAAAGATCTTATTTATAGGCAAAGATCTTATACGATGGAGAGAAAACGCGGGAGGAAAAAGCGGAGGAAATCGTGGGAGAGTGGAACCGACTCATTCAAAAGAGCCGTTATGCACTTGGTCAACTAGGAAGCGGGGAGATTTGGTTGGCAAGGCGAATATGTGGTCAGAAACATGCATGACGTCCTTCAAGATTAAAGTCTTTCCTTAGGTGAAGTTTAACTCAACGTCTCTTATTCCAACAACATCAATGGTGTGAGTATCTCCCAACAACACTTTCTTATCTTCAGCATTCATGTATATCTTGAACATATCACAATCATTGCAGACATGACAAGAGGCACCAGTGTCTATCCACCACCCATCACTTCCACCAACCATGTTGATTTCAATGGTCATAGCAATGAATTTCTCATCAGTCAGGTTAACCTGTGCATTAGAGCCAACAAGTTTGAGCCTGCTCTTACATCTCTCACCCATATGACCCAATTTTCCATAATTAAAGCAAGTGAAAACCAGAGTGCCATTTCTTTGAGTTGATGGTTGCTGTCTAGCAATCAAAGAAGATGGGCCCCTTGAGGGATTCCCATAATTAATATGTTTCATAACATTGCGTTCCTGATTCTTTAATGGTTTGACCGTAGGCTTCAGAACCACACTGAATCTCTTTTTGTTGTTAGAAACAACTAAGACTTCATCCTTTTGCTCTTGTCTTCTAGCTTCCTCTTCAATTTGGAGGCGAGTGATCAGACTCTCGATTGAAAAATCTTTTATTTTATGTCGAAGAACATTTTTGAAATCTGTCTAACCAGGGGGTAGTTTGTCAGTTGTAACAACAATATGAAATTGTTCATCGAGGGCCATACCTTTAGTTATGATTTCATGACCAATCTTCTGAATTTCTTGGCAATGAGCTTCCACATACTTTTCATCCACTATCTTATAGTTCAAGTAACGGTTAACAACATATTTCTTTGCACCTGTTTCTTCAATATCATATTTCTTCTACAGAGCTTCCCATACCTATTTAGCGGTGTTACAATTATTGTATTAATCATATAGACCATCAGCAAGGTTGTTTAAAATATGGTTTTCGCAAAGGTAATCATTATCTTTTCATATGGAAATCTCTTTTCTGAGTTGTAAATCATCTGCCTTAGCCTTAGCAGAAGATTCTAATTCAAACGAGTTGAGAGTTTCGTCTGAATCCACACTTTTGTTACCATTAGTTAGTTCAGTTGGTCCAGAAGGAGCAACAGGGATATCCTCAGTCAGAATGTGGGCAACCTTCGTCAAAGTTAAGAAAATTTTCATCTTAGTTTACCAACGTTTGAAGTGAAAACTCTCAAACTTAAATGGTTTGTTAAAGACAGCAGCGACCATGGTAGTATCGACATTTCCTCAGTAGCCATGTCAGTTACAAAAGCGTCTTAAAATTTTATTTTTTCGATTTTGAAAAATTGCCACAAAGAAAATTATTGGGACGAGACACGTACTAGGCCGCTTTTTTAAGACGTTTCGTTGTACTGCCAATAATTATGCAATGTAGTTAAGTTTCTAAGACATATCCAGGATAAAACAGCCCGTTCAAAAAATAAGTTTATCACTTCCACTATAATAAATCGTTCAAAGAGATACACCTTCAGATGATATTTTAAACCACTCGTATCTGGAAAAAAAATTTAGTCGTTGATGGTGCAATAAACCACTCGAACATAAGAACATAAAAATTTAGATGAAGAGAATGAGAGGGAGATGAGAGATTCTGAAATGTTAAGAAATCTGGAGTTGATTGCAATTGATATGAAGGATCCTATTTATAGGCAAGGATCTGATACGGTGGAGAGAAAATGTGGGAGGAAAAAGCAGCGGAAATTGTGAGAGAGTGGAACTGGCTCAATCAAAAGAGTTGTTATGCACTTGGTCAGCAAGAAAGCGAGGAGACTTGGTTGGCAAGACGAATACCTGGTCAAGGTTACCGTTAACTAATTAATTAATTCGTAATTTTCATTACAACACACCAATAACTATTAGTTAATAGTAATTAATTAATTGGCTATTAAAAAGTGTATCAACCCTCAAGCCTTAGCCCAAGACTTGGCCGAGTTGGTCAGACGGCGGTGGCACGCGCATGTGTTTTATTTCATGGTGGTGCGTTCTCAATAAACCACAAAATTTAGTACTCCTATGTGGGAATTTAATGAATCTTTTCAAATTCACAAATACACTCTAGCTCATACTTGTGCTCATTTATTGCCAACTTAATACCATTAACTTTTTTCAAATCCCCACTCCAAATTATCATCATTCCAAACATTCCAACATATACCTAGTTAGTGAGAATGAAATTTAGTGATTTAATATCCAGTGTTCGGGCATTCTAGAAAATGATGAAATGATAAATTATTGGAACTAATTTTTATCTCATATCACTGTTTACTCTTCTTGATTTTGATACTGTAAGCTGAACATAAAATTGCACGGTTTTAAAGTACTAGTCCTTTACTTCTGATGTTCTTTTAGATATTAATCTCCATACAATGTGATTTAATAGTTGCAGACTTTAATTTTGATGAAAATTAGTGGGTCAAAACATTGTATGTATTTATTTATTTTTTCTTTCTAAAATAAAAGCAATTCATTGAAAGAAGAACACAAAATGTATTTCAAATACAAATACAACATACCAGAATAGATACACAAATCACCTTCCAAAAGAACGAGAAAAAATCCGACCAACACCGAAACTACCTAATACAATCCAAAGGATTCATGTTGAAGGCTAGAAAGTAGAGTCAGTATAAGAATTATCTCTAATGCAAGACCACTTCCAAACAAAAAATTTAACGTTCCAACGTAAATGATCGACATTACATAAACCCTCATTGAAAATAATTTCGTTCCTTTTCTTCCAAACACACCAAATAACAGCAAGCCAGATAACTCCTAACTTATTCTCATCAACCCGATTATACCCCGCCTTACACCAATCCAATAAGAATTTTCACTTACATCATACAAAAATGACTCCACTCCACACCAAACACCCACTCTCTCCCAAACAGCGTATGACATCCGACATTCGAAAAAAAGATGCTCAAGATATTCAACTTCTTCACCACACAATACACATAAGCTATCCACATTTTACATACCTCTCTTGATTAATTGATCCTTAGTAACAATTCTATTTCAAATCGTCATCCATCCAAAGTACAAGATTCTCGCTGGAACTCGAATCTTCCAAAGATGAGCAAAAGCTCTGCATTGATCAACTGAAAAAGTAGCTTGGGAACTAAGCTCCATCACACCTTGATAGAAATCCTTGATAGATTTTTTTTTGAATATCATTGTATGCATTGATGATACATGACGTGTCTCATTTGGAATGCAAAGTACCCAACTTTGTGAGATTTTTAATTCAAATTTCAAGTTTTCATGAGACCAAACATTAATCTTAGCCAATGATTCAATTACTTTGAAAGAGTTTTTGAATAGAAACATTATAACAAATTGTCCCCTTAGAACAACTTAGTTGTACATATAAACATTAGATGAAGGAGCCGCACGTTGGAACTTGCAAAATTTCATTTGTAAAAGATAAATTCTATTTATTAAAATAAAAATATGTTATAGTAATAAGTTGGAATATTAATATAGTTATCAACCTAAATTACCAACATTGAAATTTCCAATTACAATGCTAATAACATAAATTACCAACATTGAAATTAACAATTCTAATACAACTCATACAAGCATGCATACACTTTTGAATGAGAAAGGAATGTATCTCAACTTCTATTTGAATATGTTCTTATCTTGTTCGGGGAGGAATGAGATATGAAAGTACTATTTGACCCCATACATTTCGATACTCCATATTGTTGCACCCTAAAATTTGACCAACCGGTTCTCCTATCTGACTCGTGGTTTAAATTCATATTCGCAAATCAGACGCATGATATTTGTGCACAGACAGAGGATATCAGGTTTACAGCTTGGTTTTCGTCTATCAGATATGGCAGATCCAGTCCAGATCATCAGGGTTTTATTTTCGGGAAATTGTGCGCTCCTCGGTGATTTTTAGCTTGCATAGTAATTTTGGGATATTCTGATGCCCGGGGTTCTCTGTTCGATTCGATCTGGTCTCGTGCGCTCTTTTATGGTGGTCATATGCATTTGTCTGCATTTTCAGGGTTTAATAGCTTTTTGCGGATTTTTAATAGGCTTTAGGATTTTTTTTAGGATTTAAATAGATTTTTTTAGAATTTTAAATAGTTTAAATCTTTCTTTTAGAAGTTTATAGAATTTTTTAAAATAGATTTAATAGTTTTTTATCATTTTAGAATATTATAGATTTTTCTTTTATGTTAATAGGGATTTTTAATAGTTGAAATAGAAATAAATAGGGCATGTTTTAATATAGTTTTTCTTTTAAATAGATATTATAAATAATAGTGTAGAATTTTAATAGGCATTTTATAGAATAGGAGTTAAATAGAACTTTCATAGAGTTAATTATATTTTTAATCATTTTTAGATTTAATTAGGGTAATTAGTTTAATATAGAATTTAATTAGGTGTTAATTCTATTTTTTAGGTTTAATCAGGTTAATTAGGATTTTAACCATGTTTAGGTCAATTAGGATAGTTAATCTGCATTTAGTTTAATTAGGATTAGTCATTAGTTAATTAGGTCTTAATTGGTTAATTAGGCTTAATCAGATTTAGATTTTTATTCAGTTTTTTTTAGGGTTTTTTGATCATTTTTCGTATGGGCCCAGAGGGGATTTTTTGGAGGCCCACTTCATCTGCAATCCAGTTTTTTTGTGTGCAATTTTTGGCCAGAAAGTGACACTTGTCACTATATAAACAAGCCACACGTCCACGCGAGGCCCCACCACCTCACAATCTCCCTCAGCTCAGAATCTCACACGCGTCCCACTCAGACCCTCACTCTCTCTTCTGCCACACGTCCAGCCACGTGTCTTCCCCCAGTCTCTCCCACTCACGCGTGTCACCACCTCTGACCTCCCCTTCGCCACTTGTCACGCCCTCAAATCTCGCCGGACCCCCTCGTCGCCGGGCATGCAGACGCCCTGAGCCACCCCAACCGTCATCGGACCACCGCCGTCCCTCGCCAGAAACTGCAAAATTGCAGTAAATCCTCCGATCTCCCTCTTTCTCCCTCCTTCTTCCTCCATCCAACTTCATCTTCACCTCACCGGAAAATCTACCACCGCCGGAAACTTCAACCAATTTTCCAGAAAGGAGTTGAATGTTCATCGTCTTCACAATGAAATTCCAGAAAACTTCAACGAGCTCCAGAATAATCGTCACCTTCTAAGAACTTCTCCTCCGTTTCCAGATCGTGAGGACACTTGAGATTCCCAGAGCCTCTCCAAGATCTTCAGGAACTATTCTCCAGAAATCTGCTTGATCTTTAACGAGCAAGAGCAACTCGTGTTCGTCACAGTCAATATTCATCGTTCCCAAATTTCCTCCCCTTCATCTTCGTATACACGGCGTTCATCAATTCTGCAAAAAAAGTCCAAGAACATCCACCGTCAGATCCCCAGAAGCTTCAACGATCTTCATCTTTTTTCAAGTTTTCCAGAAAGATCTCCTGCTCTCTTCTCCAGATCGTTCGAGCAAGCAAGTTCCATAGAACCTCCAGATCTCAGTCTCTCTCGCGGCGATCTCCTTTGAAGCTTCAAGAACTCCACGAGTTGGTTCTTGATTCGTCTCCAGGTACGCATTTTCTACGTGTGAAGCTAGTTTTTCTGCTTGATCGAACGGATTTAGATGAGATTGTTTCGTTGAGATTAGGATTTCTTAGTAATTGTTTTGCTTGTTTCTGTGAGTTGATCTGAGAGGGTTTAGTTGAAGGTGCTTGAGAGTGGGTTAGAGGAGTTGCAGAGAGGGTGAGGAAGACGAAGACGGCTAGGGTTTAGACGGTGAACAGTGATCAGAGAGTGGGGAGGGAAGTATGGTTTTGTTGTTAGGGTTTCTGGTTAGGGTTTGGGTTGGGATCAAGGCCCAAATCTCGTTTGCTGAGATTCACCCCCCATTTTGCGTAGTCCCCCCCTGCGAGAGAGGAGATAGAATCCTTGGATTGGGCCTTAGGCCCTTAATGCTATACGCACCCCCATAGCGTGAAGCCCACTTGAAACTAACCAGAAATCCCTGCTAATTGCACCCCCACGCCTTTTCCTTTTTCCTTCTTGTTCTCAATTGGATTCTGATAATATTGGGCCCTGCGCCCATTTGCTCTTCGCACCCCTAGGTTAGAGCCCATCCATAGTTTCAACTGAGCACATGTGCTATTTGAACCCCCTCCCCTTTTATTCATTTCTTTTATTTCTTTGTTTTCTTTAATATTTTTGCATCTTGTATAAATCATATAAAATAGAAAAATCAATGTTTTTTAATTCTTCTTTTTGCTATAGGTCAATAATACTGTCTAGAAAATTAGGTAAAAATAAAAATGCCATTTTATTTTTGTTTGCTATTTTTAGCATATTTTCCATTTAAATGACTTTTTTAATATCTTTTAGTGCATGCATATTATTAGAAAATTCATAAAAAATAGTAGATTCGATCAAATAATTCCGTTCTTTTTTCTGTAGACTCGTAATTCAATGTAGAATTTTATAGTACAAAAACATTAGCTTAATCATTCATTTTCATTTTAATTGCATTTTTTGCGTTGTTATTAATATTGAATAATTGGTTTGTGGCACGTCTGCCTTGTTGATTTTAGTTCTTTCATCTGGTAATGAATTTTATTCTGATTTTTTAGTATGTTGTACTAGACTAATCTAGGTTTCCCCTAGATTTTTGATAGATTTTTGTAGGGTGTTTTGATATTTTTAGTCTGAGCTTGAGGATAGGAGAAGTCTTGATGGCTTCTGACTTTGAAGTTCAACTGTGGTTGAACTTCAGAGATAGTTTCTTGTGGTTTGAGGACCTGTGGTTTATGCTTGAAGATGGAGGATGGATGACGTCCTGTTGGAGCTTGCAAGGATGCATTGGATTGAGACTTAGTCTAGGAGCTTGTTCTCTGTTTGTGAGGTTCGAGATCCTGAAGTTTGAAGGGAGTTTATGGTACTTTCCTGAGGAAGGCACTATGAATGACTTTCATTCTTTCTTCTCACCTCTTTCTTAAGTATCCAATGATGTTGGAGCCTTCATGTGAGTTTAATTTCTCCTGAGGAGGAATCTAAACTGATCACAGTTGTTGAGCCGCATGGGATACGATTCCTAAGTGGAAGCCTCCTAGTACTTTCCTGAGGAAGGTCCTATGGGTCTGTTCACTTAGTTCCTCTAGTTCATCTAGGATTTCTTAAGTATCCAATGATGTTGGAGCCTTCATGTGAGTTTAATTTCTCCTGAGGAGGAATGTAAACTGATCACAGTTGTTGAGCCACATAGGATACGATTCCTAAGTGGCAGCCTCCTAGTACTTTCCTGAGGAAGGTCCTATGGGTCTGTTCACTTAGTTCCCTTAGTTCAGATAGGATTTCTTAAATATCCAATGATGCCAGAGCCTTCATGTGAGTTTAGTTTCTCCTGAGGAGGAATGTAAACTGATCACAGTTGTCGAGCCGCATAGGATATGACTCCTGAGTAGTAACCTCTTGGTACTTTCCTGAGGAAGGCACTATGAGTTTGTCTGCTTAGCTCCCTCTCTTTGGTAAGCTTGTTCTGAAGCTTGGAGATTGGGATTGATTCCTCTTGCTTAGGGTTTTGATTAGAGTTTTGTTTAGATATTTGCTTAAGGTGTTGCATAGAGTTTTGATTAAGCTTGTTTCAGGTTTGTTAGGGGTCTTGCCCAGGAGAAGTTTCTTGTTTTGTAGATAGGGGTTTGTCAGGCTGGTTTGCCTTATCTTTATGTTGTTTGACTTGTGTGGTGTTGTGTTGCATTAGACTTAGGGGTTCATCTAGATAGTTCTGAGGTAGGTGCATCTTAGAAGTAGGCTTTGTGTGCATGAGAAGTTGAGGTGGTCCTCCTTCTGCTTGTTTGTTATTGAGTGGCTTTGCTTGTTGGTATTTGGTAGAGCTGAGCTCCCTTACCTCTGTGGTTTGCGGCCTTTGTGCCTTGATTGTTTAGTTGTTGCATTCATGCATATTTCCGATATTTCTTTACTTTGTAGTATTTCCCGTTTGCCGTTTAGTCCTGTTGCCATGATCCCTTAGGAGCTCTGACTTCTCCGCTGTGGAGTCGTTATGATAGACATTAGGATAGTCAACCAGGCATGATAGCAGTAGGTAGATTCCCCTTTTTCAGCTATAGTTTTAGGGTGTCTTTTCCCTTTCCTTTCAATAGGAGCTTTTGAGTAGCTTGTGTCGTAGTTAGCCAAACTACAGCTGCTCTGATTCCTCGTATCAGACGAGGATATGTAGGCATAGGATGCGATATCCTAGCGAGCACACTAACAACTAACCTTTTGTTCTCTCGCGGCTGTGCGATCGAGACTTTCCCGCTGACGACTGATTGTTACCCTTTTCTCTTGCTCGAGTGCACTTGAGACCAGATCATAGTTGTAGGTTCCCAAACCTTTAGAACCAGTTTAGTTTCTCACTGCTGTGTGAGAGCCCCAGTTTAGACGTAGGTAGTCGAACTACGTTGACTCTGACTTTCCCATTGCACGAGGGAGTACGTAGGCCCAGAACATCGTATGTTCTGTCGAGTCCTGTCCTTTTATTTTCTTTTCAGACTGACCGTTAGCGTAGATAGATAAACACCCTTTTCCTTATAAACACCAAGCGTGGATCCCGTCGAGTACGACAGACGTGAGGGGTGCTAATACCTTCCCCTTGCATAACCGACTCCCGAATCCAGGTTTTGGTTGCGATGACCATACCTTTTCCCGTCTTTGCAAGGTTTACTTCGAGCGTTTCCTTTCCCGCTCTGAGGGATAAATAACGCACGATGGCGACTCTCCTGTCAAGCCGGCGCCGATTTTCGCAGTAGCGACAGCTGGCGACTCTGCTGGGGACATATAGCATCTAGGGACTTTTCCCATCCCTTATGCTGGGACCGTTTCCCATCCCCTACGCGAGTCAATCCTAGCGCTTGGGTGTTTATTTGTTGGGTGTTGTGCATATTGTGTTTTACTTTTCCGCACTTTACTTTCTTGCACCTTTACCTTTCCTCATTAACTTCCAGTATTATATTATTGTGATTATTGCTGTGGGCAAGGGAGGTTACTGTGAGTGAGAAGTCGGACCTGGGCTTGAGTATGCACCTAGATATAGTTGTGGAGAGTAGTAGACGAACCTGTCTGCTGAGTAGGCACAGTTCCCTACGAAATCTGCGCTCGGATGAGATTCTCGCAGAGGTGCTCCTTTCCGGTCCTGAGGATCTGAGGGGAGTCCAGACGTGAGGATTGTCGACTCTGGGGGCCGATCATTTGGAAGTCAGCTAAGTGAGGCCTCTTCGTGACTTGATGATGCCACTCCTTCTGGGAATCGTATCGTCATTCATGAAAGTCTGTGACGCTGATGACCGCATAGGATGCCGTACCTTTGTCCGTGGATTAGGTCTATCATACCTGTGAGGGGGATTGGGTTATTGCAGGAAAACTGGCCTTCAGAAACCATGATTCAGTACCTTTATCAGACGGTGTTCTCGATTCATCTCCAGGTGTGTTGTCTGGATCAGATGGGTTTCTTATCTGAGGGTGATACTATTATCAGATGGTTTTCTTGTCAGATACAGAGGTTCAGATGGTTTTCTTACCAGGGGATTGATATTTTGAGTATCAGATGATAGTTAGTGTCATGAGGTTCTGGTAACTGTGGTGGTTTTCTGTTCTTGATCACAGAGATGTTCCTCTTCAGGCTACAGCATAGCCCCTGTGTTCACAGATTGCATTATTTATCATATTGCATCATTGCATTACCATTTGCATTCAACTAACGTGTGTGTATTGCAGGTACATATTTTCCCTCCCAGTTCTGGTGTTTGTTCCTAGCAAGACATGGAAGCCACGAAGAGAGTGTTGCCCTACAAGTTTCCGTCTCCGGATATCAGTCTTTTGTTAGAGTTGATTACTATTGCTAAGAAGAGGGTAATGGGTGACTTTAGAAAGAGATATGGGAGGATTCTGACCTATGTTTATCAGCCATCGGCCTACGAGATCAGCGGCATTTATACCCTGTTACAGTTTTATGATGTGGAGCTCAAGTGTTTCGTATTACCTGACTTTGTTTTGACTCCTACCCTGGAGGAGTATTCTGCACTCTTGGATATACCGATCCGCGAGCAGATGCCTTTCTATCATACGGACGCTGGGCCTAATCTGGCTGAGCTTTCTGCCATCCTGTACTTAAGAGAGTCTGAGCTGTCAGGGAAGATGATCAGAAGAGGGGATGTATGGGGATTTCCGTTGGATGTCTTGGTGGAGAAGGCTCGGGAGTATGCCCAGAAGGGTGGCTGGGGTGTTTTTGACGTCATCCTTGATGTATGTGTTTATGGCATCGTGTTGTTCCCGAACATTCCTGATTTTGTTGACTCAGATGCCTTCTATATTTTGGCTGCGAAGAACCCAGTTCCTACCTTGCTGGGAGATATCCACCATTCAACTCACTACCAGAATGAAAAGCGACAAGGAAGGAATGTGTCTTGTTGTGTACCTCTCCTGTGCAGGTGGTTCACCAGTCATATGCCTAAGTCAGGACCTTTTGTCACCTCTATTGATTCTCTAGGATGGCCCGAGCGCTTGATGGGGTTGACTGCCGAGAACGTGGTATGGGTTAGCGAAGAGGTATTCGTAGTTGAGGTCATACTCAAATGCGAAGGATTCCCGAATGTTCCTTTAGTAGGAAGGAAGGGGTGTGTCAATTACAACCCTTCCTTATTGATCAGGCAATTTGGGTATGTACCTCAGGGAGCGCCGAAACCCGAGGAGATACAGGAATCTCTGTATCTCACTGGGACAATAGGGAAAGAGATGCTGACCAAGCTGGAGAAAGCCTGGAAGAACCTGCACAAGAGAGGGAAGCCTTCAGGTAGCAGAGGGGATACTCGAGTTCCTGGCCCGTATGTGGAATGGATTCGTGAGCGAGCTATGAAATTCCTTATGCCTTATCCAGCGGTTCAGCCATTGTACCCTTCTTCGGTGGAGGAGCCTACCACTGTGGACATACAGGTATTCAAGCAGCTGATGGCGGAGAAAGAAGAGCTAGCAAAGGCTAAAGAAGCTTTAGAAAAGGAGAATGCCCAGCTTCGTCATGAAAAGATTGAAACAGAATATTTTTCCAAGCAACAGGCTGAAACTCTGAAACATCTAAAGACTACGTTATTGGAATTGACTGAAACCAAGAAGCGTCTGGAGTTAGATGTAGACTCAGTTAGCAGTGTACTGGCTACTAAGAAGCAAGAGCTGGAAAGGGCCTACACAAAGCTAGCTAAGTTCAGAGAGCACTGGGATCTCACTATGACCAAGCGCAAAGGACGGGAAGAAGAGCTAAAGACACAGGTTGCTCAGTTTGAAGAACAGGTCAAAGTGAAGACTGAAGAGCTTGAAGAAGAAGCATGCCGCCGATACGAGGCCGAGCGCAAGATGATTGATGCCATGAAGAATTTGGAAGATTTTCAGCATAGAGCAGACGCCAAGAGACCCAAACCTGGGGATGGTGCCAATGATAAGGCTTGGGAAGACTTTGTCAGAGACATCCAGGGGACGGTCAGAAAAAGGGATCAGCTGATAGAAGGCTTGATTTATCGACCGGACCACGTAGAGACGAAGAAGCTGGTTGAGGACTTCCGCAACCGTACCCGTACTTGATTTCTCTCTTGTATTCTGTTGTGTTGAGATCACCACCAGGCATGTTGGCTGGGATCCTCCTTTATCATATCAGTTGTATGGAGCATAGTTATGTAACATCTTGACAAGACTGTTATTCTAATAAATATATGAGGGTTTTTCTAAATATTGTCTTTATGGTTTATCTTGTCTTGCTACCACTGACACTAGAATTGGAGGGGAAATATCTCCAATGCACACATGCACGTTAGCATTTTTTTTGTATTTCTGTTTGCATAAATCATATTGAATAGCATTTCTCTAGCTGGCCAAAGCACTTATCCAACCTTTATTTTCACCAGAGGGTGATTCTCGGGGGATTGGTTGAGGCAAGAGTGGAGTGTTGAAGACGACCAAGGGGATGAAGCAGATTTGAACAGAATCAAGCAGTGTAGTCAGTCACAGGTAATTGGTAGCTATGGCTGAAGGCAATTTCCAGGCTCCTAACACTTTGACAAGGTTTACTATGGCGTCCAACCATCAGTATGATTCTATGGAAGACTTCCCGAACAATCTTGCTGCAGACCAAGTTGTGCAGCCTACGGATGAGAACCGAGATCGGCATGAGCAGTTTGTTGCCCGAAATGAACGTCATCCTCCTGCTAACAATCAAGGTGTTGCTTTCCCTGTGATGAATTACCGGAGAGATATCCCAATGGCCGGGATGGTAGATCCAAGAGCTCTTGAAAATGGTAGAAGACTCCGAGCGTTGGAAGAAGGAATGAAAGCCTTGAAAGTGAAAGATGCTGTTAACCTGGATGCTGTAGACATGTGTTTGGTTCCTGACCTGGTGTTGCCGTACAAGTTCAAAGTGCCGAAGTTCGAAAAGTACACGGGAGATAGCTGTCCGAAGCTGCATTTGATGATGTTCTGTCGAAGGATGACTTCGTTTGTGCGAAATGACAAGTTGATGATCCATTGCTTTCAGTATAGCCTGACTAGGGCATCCTTGAGATGGTATGTGCGATTAGGGAGTAATCAGATTCGATCATGGGCGGATTTAGCCAGAGCTTTCATGAAGCAGTACGATTACAACCTGGATTTGGCTCCTAGTCTCGTACATCTGCAAGAATTATCCCAGGCGGAGAATGAATCATTCAGAGGGTATTTGCGAAGATGGAAAGAATTGGCTGCTAGTGTTCAACCACCGCTTCCGGAAAGAGAAATGGTTGACATCTTCTTGGATACTCTGAAAGGCCATTATTTTGACAAATTGTTCGGCTGCACAAGCTTTGTGGGCCTGATGAGAATGGGAGAGCTTGTTGAGAGAGGACTCAAGAGTGGAAAGTTTCGAGATGTTCCTTATGTCACAGTTAATAAGAACGAGTCGGTTGTCAGTTCTCAAGAAGAGTGGGAAGAAGGAGACGACGTCATATCAGAATCTCTAGCATCTCAGGATCGGTTTTCAGACACTTCAAGTCAACGGTCATCCTATCGCCGATCGCGTCAGCACGCCCCACGAAGACCAAGGAAACCTGAAAGGCAGTTTACTCAGCTACCAGTGTCGTACAGTCAGTTGTTGCCAGATCTGGTCAGAAGTGGATTGATAGTGCCGAAAGAGACTAAGCCGGTAATTCCACCGTATCCTCCAGGTTTTGATGCCAGTGCCCGCTGTGAGTACCATGTTGGGACACAGGGGCATTCAACCAATGATTGTAAGGTGCTTAGAAGTCAGGTTCAGGATCTGTTAGACTCTAACCGGATTTTCATCGCGCCCCAGGGTTTTGTTCAGATTAATGATTCTCCCTCATCCAGTTGTGTGGGTTCGTCAGTTAATGTCATGGAAGACTCCTCGAGAAATGTGTGCTCTGAAGATTGTCAATCAGAGAGTTCAGTTGAATATGGGGGAAGTTTCTAGAGGTTTCTGTGCCGGGTGTCGCATCTGTTTTCTCTGCCTAACCCGTTTAGCTTTTGTGCACTAGTGTTTGCTGACCACCACCAGGATTGTTGGCTGGGGTCATTGTATTCGTACTCATTTGTGCTTACGTGCTGCTTTTGTTGGTTATACGTGTGTGGGAGATGTTTGTCTGTGTGCTGATAGCTTGAGTTTCTCTTTATCTTGTATCGAATATGTGTTTGCTTTCTGCATTGAGTTATCATTTAACAGGTACATCAGAACCGTGGGTCTTATTTCCTCGTCGTCTCAGTTTGTTGCAGGAATTCCTTCAGAGAGATGGAACAGAATCAGTTTGAATTGATTGAAGTCCGAATCCAGCTGGGGTAGATGATGAGAGACATGCAAGAGATGCGTCTGGAGCAGAAGATCCTCAAAGAGGAAAATGGTCAGCTGAAGACCCAAATGAGCTTGATCATGGAAGTAGTCAAGAATGTGCTTAGGAAAGAGGATGATCAGCTATTTGAAGTCGCAATGAAGAAGCTTGTGCCGTCTGTGCCTGTGGAACCTGAACAGCAGCAACAGAGGGTGCATCCGGCTCAACGGAGGATCCAGGAGGGGAAGCCAAAGAGAATATTTGAGGCGCCGCCTACAACATATGCTGAGCTCTTGCAGACTTTATTGAGGTTTAAGCTAGTTGAAAAGAGAACGTTGGAACCACCAGCAGGAGCGCGTCCTCATGGGTACGATGCCAGTAAGCAATGTGAGTTTCATTCTGGTGCATTCGGACACGACATCGAGGGTTGTCATGCTTTTAAGCACAACGTTCAAGACCTGATTGACTCGCATGATATTGAATTCACGCCGAGCGGCGTAGCTGTACGCATTGCTCCTATCCCAGTCGATGCTAAGATGACAGATGTTTCTAAAGCTGCAGTGGGTCAGAAGCGTATCCTGGACGCTATGGTGTCAGAATCTCCATGCCCACAACTGTTGCCTATTCCTGGGGCAGATCTGAGAATGAAAATGGCTAAGCACAAGGAGGGCTTTAATCAGTACAATGAAAGTCAAGAAACCGATGTTGTATTTGCTACGAAGGGTGTTCAAGAGTCAACCCGATACCAGCCACAACAGCAACGATCTCAACAGTGGAAAAGGCAGCAGTATCCCAATCAGCGAAAAGCTCAAAATCAGAAGCCATTGAGGGTATTTAAGGTGCCTCCGATGCCGTATGCCGAACTTCTTCAGATGTTGCTACGATTGCAGTTGGTTGAGAAGAGGAAGTTAGCTCCGCTGACAGGTACACCTCCAGCAGGTTATGATATCAAGGAGCGCTGTGATTTCCATTCAGGAGCACAGGGGCACAACATTGAAGATTGTCTGTCCTTCAAGCATAAAGTGCAGGACCTACTTGATAGTGCAGCAATCAGCTTTGGGCAGGAAGGTCCCAAAATCATCTAAATGAGGGGAAGGGGCTCTATAATTCGGTTGGGTCGTTGAAACCAGATCTGGACAGCACCGAATTGTCTCTAATAACTGACTGAGAAGATAGCTGGTTCAGCAGCAGGACAGATGTGAAAGCCCGGTTCTCAGAAGCTAGCATTTTTTTTCTTTCTTGTTTTATCTTGTTATGTCTTTACATTTGTAGTTTCTTTCCTGTTAATTTGCAATCTTGTTTGTAAAACTTGTTGTTTTCATTCAATTGATGATAATGAAATAAATATGCATGTTTTGATTAAATCCATTCGTGTTCACTAATCGTTTTTACAAACGGCCAACGCTTGGTTAAGAAGAATCTGGGGAGGATGACGAAAATGAACGACATGCAATTCCGATTGTATGCTTTTGAAATAAAACCTGCTGATGATGTACAGGCATTGTTTCAAATCCCTAAACACCAGAGTTATAAGGAATATAATCCTTTGTCAACCCCTTTGAGCCTTGTAGTAGGAGTTCTTTCTGAAAACGAAAAACCCTCAATCTTAACCTGGGGCAGGGTAGGTGTTAGCTAATTTGACCGAGCGTCCAAATTGCAAAAGGAGTGTCCGTTCGAGGATCAATCACACCCCTAGAGGTCGTGCCTAAAAGACCACAATGGGTCAATCAAGAGTGGGGCAGTCGCATCATTCCCCAAAGAGTCAGACAACCAGTGTCACACGACTTGTTCGAAAGGAAAAAGAGAAAAAAAAGAGAATCAAAAGCCCGCTAAGTCAAGAAAACTTCAAAACAAATGACTTAGGCAAAAATGAGGGCATCTCGCTGGACTTAAAAAAATCAAAAGAAACTCAAAAGGAGTCAGTCCAGGCAAAAGTTAGGGAAAAGAAAAAAGATGAAAGGATGACAAAAGAAAAATCCTCAAAGGAAATACGAGTCGTGTGACCACAAGTGTCAAAGACGAAAGAGTGAGTGGCTGTCACTCCCAACAATCATAATTTCTCGAACTATCACTCCTGTCTTTCAGCCTCTGAGAGGTGAGCGCTAAGGTCGAATTAGCTGAACATAGGATCGGAGAACATCAAGGAGAGCGGGTGGGTTAAAATAAACTTTGAGCCTTTATCCTTTCTTTCAAAACCGTGAACCTGACCACGTTATAACCTTCAAAAGTCCTAATTGAAGCCGGTTGTTTCGAAAGCATACTCCGGTAAAGGTCGCGTCGGTTCTGACTCCTAAAAGGGTTCCTCTTACCATATTGGTATTGATGTTGATAGATGTTTTGTGCATTATAGGTTATAAACTGTCTTTTCTATTCCCAGTGAACAGATTGGATGTCAAAGCTGTCATATGTGTTGCATTAGTATATCTTTTACGCAGAACAACTTGTTTTACTTGCGAGTAAGCGCTTGACGGCAGGAAAGTTTTCTGCAATGGAAAGTATGGTCAGGATAGAATGCAGAGCGCCCGAATGTTCCGAGAGCAGGGGCAAGCTATTATTGTGATCCCCAGTCAAGTCAACCTTTCGAAGTCAATTATCCTGGGGCAATCAGGTTGAGATTCAGGTAAATGCGTTGTAGTCAGGGGCACTACTCTGAATCAGCTAATCAGAAGCAAAGTCATTGCAATCAGGGGCGGGCCATCTTAAGAGCGCGGAAGTTATTCTTTATTCGAGGAGCATTTGATGTGAAGCATCTCTCCGAAGTCCAAAACGTCGAGGCATGTCATATCAGACCATCAGGGCTCAGATTTTCAGGTTTCCTTTCGAGGACTATCCCCACAGAGGCCCCGTAGGCTGGGGCATATCAGAAGCGAAAGAATTGGTCTTCTCCGTATCAGCAGGGTCATTCAGAGTTATTCGAGCAGATTCAGTCAATTTTCGAGAGCGAGACGAATGCGGGAAGTCGTGTCAACTAAAAGGCTGCGTATTCAGACAGGATATTGTCCAGCGTCAGTTGTACCGGACCCATCACAGATAGCCTAAAAGCTCAAATCCATGTTGGCGATCACTGTGAGGCCCGTCCGTGTTGGCGTATCAGTTTCCAAATCCAATCTCCGGCAGTACGCGGGAAGACTCCGTCTATTTTCTTCAGCAAAGCCCAATTTTTCATTGGTATGGGTAAGCTATCCCTAGAGAAGTCCAATCATATTCAGCACATCTGCTATTCCACAGCGGAGTTATATTCCCCAGCAGGGTATTACTTCCCAATGTCCCCAGCGGAGTTGATTTCACTCTCCCAGCATTTATTTTGCTGGGATAATCCTGTGACATCCGGGTTTATCCCCAGCGGAGTTGGCTTCGTCTTCAGCATTTATGTTGCTGAGGTGGTTTTCTGTACCCAGCTTTCTCCGGCAGCTCGAGCCTGCATTAGCATATTGCATGCATCATCGTATTTGCATCATACTTGCATGTCATTTTCAAAATGCGTAGCATTTCCATCCTGAATGGAGCATTACGCCATAGAAAGATTAAAGCATATGCATATGCATACGAAGCATAAGTCAGGTTTTCTACCAGCCTCACATGGCGCGTGAATTACTCTGTGATCAGTATAGGGGCATTTATCCAGCAACGGTGTCCAGACGATTCAGCGGATTATTTGTATTCCAGATCATAAAACAGTTATGCTTTGATCAGTCAATCGTCTAGTATCGACAAACGTTTCTTCCCGTCAATTCATATTGATGATGTGTTCCTCCAATAAGTGGATTTCTCCGTCTATCCTTAGACGTCTGGAGTCTGAATATGGTGTTTTCTTTCCGTCTATCAGTAGAAGACGTGAAGCTTCAGGTGATTTTTTCAGTGGGGTTCAAGACGGGGTTTCTCTAGCAAGTGGCTTTTCTTTCCGTCTATCAGTAGATGATGTGAAGTTTCAGGTTATTGTTCAGCGGGTTTCTTATTGTCAGATCATACAGATGGGGTGTTTCCCCAGCGAGTCTTCTCCGGCTATCTTTGATTGTTGAGGGGTTTCAAAACGATATTTCGGATAGTGGTTTTCTTTCTGTTTATTGGATGAGATGACGTTTCAAGAGGGACTTTTCTGACCGTCAATCCTTATTGATGTCGAGGCTCTTCGAAGAATGCTCAGTTCTCGTGATTGTCGATTCTTATTGACGACATGGTTCTTTGAAGGTGGTTTTCTTCCCGTCGGTCCATACTGACGATGTGGCCCCTTTGGGGATATTGTTCTTCCCATCAAGTCCCGTAGGCGAAAGGATTCTGCAATTTGATGGATGGTGTTGAATTGCGTAGGGCGTCTTTCCGTCTATCCTTAGACGATGTGAGTATGGAGATTAATGCTTTCTTTCTGTCTATCCTTAGACGATGTGAGTATGGAGATTAATGGCGTCTTGCCGTCTACCCTTAGACGATGTGAGTATGGAGATTAATGCTTTCTTTCCGTCTATCCTTAGATGATGTGAATATGGAGATTAACGCTTTCTTCCCGTCTATCCTTAGACGATGTGAATATTGATTTGTTTCATCAATCAGGATGATCCCGTCTATCCTTAGACGATGTGAGTATTCGATCAGGGTGTCTTTCCGTCTATCCTTAGACGATGTGAATATTGATTTGTTTCATCAATCAGGATGGTTCCGTCTATCCTTAGACGATGTGAGTATGGCGATCAGGCTTTCTTGCCGTCTACCCTTAGACGATGTGAGTATTGGTGTTTCCTCAATTCAGGGTGTCTTCCCGTCCATCTTTGGGCGATGTGAGTATATTGCTCTTCCTGCCTATCAGTAGGCAATGTGAAAGGATCAGGGATTTTTGTTGCAACCCTCAGGGTTTGTTATATAGGGCATCACAGGTAATTGGCGTTAAAATCAGGAGTTCCTTATCAGATGAGTGATCAGTTTTGTTGCTATGACGGCTAGACTCGGCAGTTCTGGACTTTATTCCCCAAGCAGTTTTACAGTATATTCTCACGGTTGGCAAATTTTCGGGTTTTATTTGTATTCAACCGTCTCGTACCTCCGAATGTTTGAAGGCTGAGCGCTCTTCAACCCTTCAGGTCCAAGTCGCTTGAATAGGGGCAGCTGTTGCACCCTAAAATTTGACCAACCGGTTATCCTATCTGACTCGTGGTTTAAATTCATATTCGCAAATCAGACGCATGATATTTGTGCACAGACAGAGGATATCAGGTTTACAGCTTGGTTTTCGTCTATCAGATATGGCAGATCCAGTCCAGATCATCAGGGTTTTATTTTCGGGAAATTGTGCGCTCCTCGGTGATTTTTAGCTTGCATAGTAATTTTGGGATATTCTGATGCCTGGGGTTCTCTGTTCGATTCGATCTGGTCTCGTGCGCTCTTTTATGGTGGTCATATGCATTTGTCTGCATTTTCAGGGTTTAATAGCTTTTTGCGGATTTTTAATAGGCTTTAGGATTTTTTTTAGGATTTAAATAGATTTTTTTAGAATTTTAAATAGTTTAAATCTTTCTTTTAGAAGTTTATAGAATTTTTTAAAATAGATTTAATAGTTTTTTATCATTTTAGAATATTATAGATTTTTCTTTTATGTTAATAGGGATTTTTAATAGTTGAAATAGAAATAAATAGGGCATGTTTTAATATAGTCTTTCTTTTAAATAGATATTATAAATAATAGTGTAGAATTTTAATAGGCATTTTATAGAATAGGAGTTAAATAGAACTTTCATAGAGTTAATTAGATTTTTAATCATTTTTAGATTTAATTAGGGTAATTAGTTTAATATAGAATTTAATTAGGTGTTAATTCTGTTTTTTAGGATTAATCAGGTTAATTAGGATTTTAATCATGTTTAGGTCAATTAGGATAGTTAATCTGCATTTAGTTTAATTAGGATTAGTCATTAGTTAATTAGGTCTTAATTGGTTAATTAGGCTTAATCAGATTTAGATTTTTATTCAGTTTTTTTTAGGGTTTTTTGATCATTTTTCGTATGGGCCCAGAGGGGATTTTTTGGAGGCCCACTTCATCTGCAATCCAGTTTTTTTGTGTGCAATTTTTGGCCAGAAAGTGACACTTGTCACTATATAAACAAGCCACACGTCCACGCGAGGCCCCACCACCTCATAATCTCCCTCAGCTCAGAATCTCACACGCGTCCCACTCAGACCCTCACTCTCTCTTCTGCCACACGTCCAGCCACGTGTCTTCCCCCAGTCTCTCCCACTCACGCGTGTCACCACCTCTGACCTCCCCTTCGCCACTTGTCACGCCCTCAAATCTCGCCGGACCCCTCGTCTCCGGGCATGCAGACGCCCTGAGCCACCCCAACCGTCATCGGACCACCGCCGTCCCTCGCCGGAAACTGCAAAATTGCAGTAAATCCTCCGATCTCCCTCTTTCTCCCTCCTTCTTCCTCCATCCAACTTCATCTTCACCTCACCGGAAAATCTACCACCGCCGGAAACTTCAACCAATTTTCCAGAAAGGAGTTGAATGTTCATCGTCTTCACAATGAAATTCCAGAAAACTTCAACGAGCTCCAGAACAATCGTCACCTTCTAAGAACTTCTCCTCCGTTTCCAGATCGTGAGGACACTTGAGATTCCCAGAGCCTCTCCAAGATCTTCAGGAACTATTCTCCAGAAATCTGCTTGATCTTTAACGAGCAAGAGCAACTCGTGTTCGTCACAGTCAATATTCATCGTTCCCAAATTTCCTCCCCTTCATCTTCGTATACACGGCGTTCATCAATTCTGCAAAACAAGTCCAAGAACATCCACCGTCAGATCCCCAGAAGCTTCAACGATCTTCATCTTTTTTCAAGTTTTCCAGAAAGATCTCTTGCTCTCTTCTCCAGATCGTTCGAGCAAGCAAGTTCCATAGAACCTCCAGATCTCAGTCTCTCTCGCGGAGATCTCCTTTGAAGCTTCAAGAACTCCACGAGTTGGTTCTTGATTCGTCTCCAGGTACGCATTTTCTACGTGTGAAGCTAGTTTTTCTGCTTGATCGAACGGATTTAGATGAGATTGTTTCGTTGAGATTAGGATTTCTTAGTAATTGTTTTGCTTGTTTCTGTGAGTTAATCTGAGAGGGTTTAGTTGAAGGTGCTTGAGAGTGGGTTAGAGGAGTTGCAGAAAGGGTGAGGAAGACGAAGACGGCTAGGGTTTAGACGGTGAACAGTGATCAGAGAGTGGGGAGGGAAGTATGGTTTTGTTGTTAGGGTTTCTGGTTAGGGTTTGGGTTGGGATCAAGGCCCAAATCTCGTTTGCTGAGATTCACCCCCCATTTTGCGTAGTCCCCCCCCCCCCTGCGAGAGAGGAGATAGAATCCTTGGATTGGGTCTTAGGCCCTTAATGCTATTCGCACCCCCATAGCGTGAAGCCCACTTGAAACTAACCAGAAATCCCTGCTAATTGCACCCCCACGCCTTTTCCTTTTTCCTTCTTGTTCTCAATTGGATTCTGATAATATTGGGCCCTGCGCCCATTTGCTCTTCGCACCCCTAGGTTAGAGCCCATCCATAGTTTCAACTGAGCACATGTGCTATTTGAACCCCCTCCCCTTTTATTCATTTCTTTTATTTCTTTGTTTTCTTTAATATTTTTGAATCTTGTATAAATCATATAAAATAGAAAAATCAATGTTTTTTAATTCTTCTTTTTGCTATAGGTCAATAATACTGTCTAGAAAATTAGGTAAAAATAAAAATGCCATTTTATTTTTGTTTGCTATTTTTAGCATATTTTCCATTTAAATGACTTTTTTAATATCTTTTAGTGCGTGCATATTATTAGAAAATTCATAATAAATAGTAGATTCGATCAAATAATTCCGTTCTTTTTTCTGTAGACTCGTAATTCAATGTAGAATTTTATAGTACAAAAACATTAGCTTAATCATGCATTTTAACTTTAATTGCATTTTTTGCGTTGTTATTAATATTGAATAATTGGTTTGTGGCACGTCTGCCTTGTTGATTTTAGTTCTTTCATCTGGTAATGAATTTTATTCTGATTTTTTAGTATGTTGTACTAGACTAATGTAGGTTTCCCCTAGATTTTTGATAGATTTTTGTAGGGTGTTTTGATATTTTTAGTCTGAGCTTGAGGATAGGAGAAGTCTTGATGGCTTCTGACTTTGAAGTTCAACTGTGGTTGAACTTCAGAGATAGTTTCTTGTGGTTTGAGGACCTGTGGTTTCTGCTTGAAGATGGAGGATGGATGACGTCCTGTTGGAGCTTGCAAGGATGCATTGGATTGAGGCTTAGTCTAGGAGCTTGTTCTCTGTTTGTGAGGTTCGAGATCCTGAAGTTTGAAGGGAGTTTATGGTACTTTCCTGAGGAAGGCACTATGAATGACTTTCATTCTTTCTTCTCACCTCTTTCTTAAGTATCCAATGATGTTGGAGCCTTCATGTGAGTTTAATTTCTCCTGAGGAGGAATGTAAACTGATCACAGTTGTTGAGCCGCATGGGATACGATTCCTAAGTGGAAGCCTCCTAGTACTTTCCTGAGGAAGGTCCTATGGGTCTGTTCACTTAGTTCCTCTAGTTCATCTAGGATTTCTTAAGTATCCAATGATGTTGGAGCCTTCATGTGAGTTTAATTTGTCCTGAGGAGGAATGTAAACTGATCACAGTTGTTGAGCCACATAGGATACGATTCCTAAGTGGCAGCCTCCTAGTACTTTCCTGAGGAAGGTCCTATGGGTCTGTTCACTTAGTTCCCTTAGTTCAGATAGGATTTCTCAAATATCCAATGATGTCGGAGCCTTCATGTGAGTTTAGTTTCTCCTGAGGAGGAATGTAAACTGATCACAGTTGTCGAGCCGCATAGGATATGACTCCTGAGTAGTAACCTCTTGGTACTTTCCTGAGGAAGGCACTATGAGTTTGTCTGCTTAGCTCCCTCTCTTTGGTAAGCTTGTTCTGAAGCTTGGAGATTGGGATTGATTCCTCTTGCTTAGGGTTTTGATTAGAGTTTTGTTTAGATATTTGCTTAAGGTGTTGCATAGAGTTTTGATTAAGCTTGTTTCAGGTTTGTTAGGGGTCTTGCCCAGGAGAAGTTTCTTGTTTTGTAGATAGGGGTTTGTCAGGCTGGTTTGCCTTATCTTTATGTTGTTTGACTTGTGTGGTGTTGTGTTGCATTAGACTTAGGGGTTCATCTAGATAGTTCTGAGGTAGGTGCATCTTAGAAGTAGGCTTTGTGTGCATGAGAAGTTGAGGTGGTCCTCCTTCTGCTTGTTTGTTATTGAGTGGCTTTGCTTGTTGGTATTTGGTAGAGCTGAGCTCCCTTACCTCTGTGGTTTGCGGCCTTTGTGCCTTGATTGTTTAGTTGTTGCATTCATGCATATTTCCGATATTTCTTTACTTTGTAGTATTTCCCGTTTGCCGTTTAGTCCTGTTGCCATGATCCCTTAGGAGCTCTGACTTCTCCGCTGTGGAGTCGTTATGATAGACATTAGGATGGTCAACCAGGCATGATAGCAGTAGGTAGATTCCCCTTTTTCAGCTATAGTTTTAGGGTGTCTTTTCCCTTTCCTTTCAGTAGGAGCTTTTGAGTAGCTTGTGTCGTAGTTAGCCGAACTACAGCTGCTCTGATTCCTCGTATCAGACGAGGATATGTAGGCATAGGATGCGATATCCTAGCGAGCACACTAACAACTAACCTTTTGTTCTCTCGCGGCTGTGCGATCGAGACTTTCCCGCTGACGACTGATTGTTACCCTTTTCTCTTGCTCGAGTGCACTTGGGACCAGATCGTAGTTGTAGGTTCCCAAACCTTTAGAACCAGTTTAGTTTCTCACTGCTGTGTGAGAGCCCCAGTTTAGACGTAGGTAGTCGAACTACGTTGACTCTGACTTTCCCATTGCACGAGGGAGTACGTAGGCCCAGAACATCGTATGTTCTGTCGAGTCCTGTCCTTTTATTTTCTTTTCAGACTGACCGTTAGCGTAGATAGATAAACACCCTTTTCCTTATAAACACCAAGCGTGGATCCCGTCGAGTACGACGGACGTGAGGGGTGCTAATACCTTCCCCTTG
The DNA here is from genome assembly GCA_963859935.3 of Lathyrus sativus. Lineage (NCBI taxonomy): Eukaryota > Viridiplantae > Streptophyta > Magnoliopsida > Fabales > Fabaceae > Lathyrus > Lathyrus sativus. Next base: position 403,381,134 of record OZ012741.1, on the reverse strand, counting down.
CGTAACCGACTCCCGAATCCAGGTTTTGGTTGCGATGACCATACCTTTTCCCGTCTTTGCGAGGTTTACTTCGAGCGTTTCCTTTCCCACTCTGAGGGATAAATAACGCACGGTGGCGACTCTCCTGTCAAGCCGGCGCCGATTTTCGCAGTAGCGACACATATCATGATGTGATAAGATAGAAAGTTTGAAACAATTGAAATAATTTGTTGCTATTCTACAAAGGCATTTGAGCAAATGATATTAAAAAAATTTCCGGACAATACATCCTAAAGTGTGATAATAAAAGCGTAGTAGTTAATTCTCAGTTCGCAAGTGCACGAATAGCGTCAGAGTAATATAAAAGATTATCGATTCCACAAAGACCAAACGTCAATCAATTGTTCGCTAGTGTTACGGTGTTTATCTAAGGTAAGTCAAATAAAAGGTTGCGTTGTGCGAAATAAAAGTAAAGTGTAGAAATAAACTCAATAATTAAACAACAGGCATAGATGCAATTCACATAGTTACATAGTATTCCAAACGTGTACAGATAGGATGCCTTATGGGGTAATGTTTTCTACTCATGAAAAGAACTAATTTAACGGGAACTGTCACTTTTGCGTAATCAGAACCGAGTTTATCCCTAATCGATCCCTCTTATTGTCACTTATAAAAAGGCGCGTATTGCATTAGGACTAATAAACCTATTTTTAAGAAATTTAGTTTCTTGACTTAGTTAAAAAGTATTTTGACCTGGACTTTCTAACAAAAAGAGGTTCTTGCGAACCAAACTTTAAATCCATAAACGAGTCTGAAAACAGTTTTAAAATCGGTTTTCTTAAACATTAAAGATTCCTAATTAACTGAGCCAAGCACTTTCGCTTCCTTGGATCAGTTAAAACTAACTAAATTTATCTAAAGGTTGGACGGCTTTTGATCTTACCCAACATATTTTAAGTACATAAAATAAGTGTTAAAAGTTAAAATAACCCATAAGTAATTATATCGACAGCCGTATGGAATACTATTATAACTACAATCCTTGCATCCTAGCCTTTAAGATTTAGCCGGACATGGCAAAGTAAATAAACATGGTAAATAAATGCGAGTAAATAAAGTGAGGGTAAATAAATAAAGTGCGGTAAAAGGTGCGATAAATAAACGGTGCAAGAAATAAAAGCGGTGCAGGAAATAACAGCGGATAAATAAAAGGCGATAAATAAATAGAAACCTGCTCTAAACGAGAGGCTTTAAAATCTTGTACAACTGGAAGTAAATGACAAAAATAAAATGGCGGCAGGATTAACTTCTACCCAAGTGCTCCAAACTCGATTAGACAGTGTGATAACCCTTCGATGTGAGAAGTTTATCACTTTACAATAGGTAAAATTTATGGCTTGAGTTCTATAACTAAGCTTGGATGATTAGAAATGAAACAAAACTCCTCTATTTATAGTGGTAGGAAAATACATGTAAGGACAAGAATGCACCCCAACTCCTTTTTGGAGGGAAACGAGTTTGTGAAGGTGGCGCCCGCCACCTCCTTGTGGCGCCTGCCACATGAACTAGGGTGGAAAGGAGTGGGAGACGTGGAAGTTGTCTGCAGTTGTCTTCTATTCAATGTGTGGCATCCCCTATGGCGCTTGCCATAGTGGAAGCCATGTGTACAATTCCTCAGAATGTAGGTCTTTTAGCTCGTTTTTCTTCATTTCTTCTCGAGTAGCTTTAAAAATACAAACACCTGAAAAAGAAACAAAACAGAGGCATAATACAAGAAAACAAAAATAAAATTCTGAATAACATGCGCAAATCGAATCGAATAAACAATATATTTTGGGCCTATCAAATTCTCCCACACTAAAAACCTTTGCTTGTCCTCAAGCAAAATATCATCACAAAAAACAGGGTGATATCCATAAATGATCTGGGCAAAAAGGTCTTATAAGTTCAAGCTGGGATGAAGCGATAGGTGATAACTCAGTGAACCACGGGTATCGAAATGACACTTCTCCATAAACATGGACATAAGCTTCGTTCTTACACAAAATCAATCCATACTACCCTACTGTACCTAGGCCTACTTTCAAATCTCCTTTTGGGTCCTTTTCATTCTGGTGTAATCACATTAAGCCCATTATCCGTATGAAATCATGGTGAAGTGATCGGTTAGTGTTGCTGATTTTAAGCATGGGGCTCTGGTACATAAATTGGTGTAACCCCCTTTATTGGCCGACTTGTAGTTGTGGGGGATCGAATCGTAATTTTCCCTACCGAGTTCAGTACCAGATCCCTCTGAACCAGCTGACAATGGGAAGATATTTTTGTTTTGTTTTGTCTTTATCATTTTTTTTCTTTTTTTCGAAATCATAACTTTTTGGGTTAAATGACCTTGTGAGAGTTACCTATACCCGAGTTGCAATTATTTTATTTTTTGCATACCGATCATTCACTTATTTTCATCGATCCTTCACTTAGATAATGCTTTGGCCAGAGCTGACTACTAGGATAAACTACTAAGGAGTCACTATGGACATTCTATTAAGGTCATGGTACGCAGGGTATTAGGGTTGATTTCTGCATTTACGAAGCCTAAGGTGTTATAATGATACCGATGTTTCAAAGAGAATTTTCCAAATCATTCGTATCCTAACTCGAACTTGCCTCAAAGCCCAAAAATTTTTCAGGATGGTACACTATTTGTCAATAAAATTTTTGGTGGGGCAAAGTAATGAGAGAATAAAGGTATACTGCGGTATGACTCGTTAAGCACAAGTATGTTCTAACAATGAAAAGAAAAATAAGAAGGGAAATAAACTAAAAAGTGATAAAAGAAATAAAAAAGCGGGAAAATAAATAAAGTCTCCTCCCACACTTAAATTGAACATTGTCCCCAATGTTTCAAAATAAGCAAGGGACGAGGTACCTGAAGTAGCCTAAGGCATGCTGCCAGTGTCGTCGCCAGCGTGCGACGAGTACCTAGGGCGGCGAGATCGGCTGCGACGACGATCGGTCTGAGAAGCATCGAACGCGTCGAATCGGGTGGTCAGAGCATCTTGAGATTGCAAATACTTTGCATGGACTGGCTCATCTGCTGCTGAGATTCTTATATGAATCTCATATTCTCAGATAATTATTGCTGAATGGTGGTGAGCAAGTTGCCGCGTCTCTCCTCTCTGGCTAATTGTTCTCGCCACATCTGCTCAGATATATAAAAACTAGGAGTGGCACCTGTAGAATGGTAAGAGGAAGACGGTGCAGTGTGTATCTGTGCTACATGGTGAGGCGACATAGGATGATCGTGAGATCGCTCTCGCCGATCATACTCGTCATCAATATCGTCACCGTCACCCACAAGAATATTTGGGGGTACTGGACCTGTAATGGGTGGAGCATCTAAGTTATAGGTTCAGTTCCTCTCGATAGTCACATCTGTGCGTCTAGTGCAGGGTAAAACGATAGATGAGATAACCCTCCCATGGATCATAAGCTCAAATCCCCCTTCCTTCCTGACCTTGAATAGTTTCATATCTTTTAAAAATTTCAAATTAATTGTGTAAGGAGGAAGGGGTTCTAAAGTGGCTATCTCAGCATCTAGGTGCAGAGCCTTTGCAATGGACGTAATAAGTCCTCCGAAGGCAATGGTCCCAGTGCCCTTGATTGAGGCATTCATATGGACAATCATGAACAGAACCACATTAAATCTCTTATTTGTAAGGCACCCCTGCAAAAATAGTAACTCTTTTGCATTTACCTTGTTAGGATTCTCCCGACCAAACCCAATACAAGCTAGCATGTAGCGAAACACGCGAATGGTCGGGTTATGGATCTTGGAGGCAAGTATTCCTTCGAAAGATGTAATAGTAAAATTTGACAACCTGTGCCAAAGGGAAAATGCTTCCACAGACCATTCAGAATCCAGAGGTGCTTCACAAATAGCACCCACACCAAAAGGCAGTCCTAGCCTCTCTGCGAGTTCGTCAGTACTAAAGGCGTACTCCACATTAAACATTCAGAACTGTACGGTACTGACGGTACTAGCAGTGTTGGGTCTGACAACATAAATCAGGGAACTCAAGAATTCCCTGGTCAGCTTCTCAAAAGTAGGATCACGTATGGAAAATATTTTATGCAGTCCTAGAGTGTCTAAAAAGTGATAAACGCTATGGTAAATACCCAAAGAATAGAGATAGTTATCATCCATGTACCGTGTCGAAGCGATGTCCCAGCTTTGCAGTTTGTCGAGAATTTTTTGTTGTCTTTCTCTGGGCTTCCCTTGGCACAAGATGTAACCTTCGTGTTCCATGGATGAACTCTTAAGATGGAAGATGATGGAAAATGAGTATTTTTTTAGAGTTTTTGTAAAAATGGGTTTTTGATGGATTTTGGTGAGGGAAAGTGAAAATGGAAGTTGGAATGGTTAATAGGTTGGTGAATGGAAGATGAAGTTGGGAACTTTTAGTGCTTTGGGGGAGATTTTCGTGTAGCCAAAAATGGAGTTTTGGATGCAAAAATGGTGGTTTTGTAACTTCTGCCCCGCATATAGTCCAGACCCCATGGCTGGCGCCATGGACTATATAGTGGGCGCCATCCTTGTAAAAGGTGGTTGGGCCGGATTTGTGTGCTTTATTTGAGCCATGATGCTCCTTCTTGATTTTTTAGGGTGTGCTGGCAGTAGAACTCATCTGTCCTGGCACACTAATTTTCTCTGTAAATATATATTTTTTTCTTTTTCCATATTTCGACATAAAAAATCAGAAAACATAAAAATTAAAATTAAAATGGATTGCGTGAAATACTAATTGTTACAAATATATATAGATATAAACGATAAAATGTCATGAAATAAAAACGTAGGCGAAATGCAATAAGTCTGTAAATGAAAGTAAAAACGAAGCAAATAATAAAAAGCAGTAATATAGTATCATCAAGGAACTGGTTGCTCGTCTGATTGATCGGGATGACAGAGTGAGTGGAGCTCTCTGTGCAAATATGAGATCTCCTGATACAAAATGTCTTCTTCAGTTGCATGGGTCATGTCTGATATCTGAACCTATAAGGTGAGATCGGCTACTGTCTGCTGTAGTCGAACTATCTCTAGACTCAACTCTGCTATCTAGGTGTGCAAGTCGGTCCTTCGCAATGCATGATTATTCGAATACAATGTCGTCCTTGGAGATGGTGGTGAAGGATGGTATTCTGCTGAGGGCGGTGTATGTGGCACATCAATCGTCTCTCCATAGTCTTCCAATGCGTAACTCCAATTTGAAGGATCATGTACACTGGTCATAATTGGGTCAGGTAATGTAAAATAATGGATAGCCTGGTAGTCAATCAAAAGTCTGAAAGAATTAGGCTGAAAAGATGATCTCCTCATCAGCCCACGGTCCAAACAGAAATCAATGTCCAACAGGGTGTATCCATAATACGGAGTCAGATGTAGCAACTGGATGGTGAATCCTAATGTAGTGGAGGATCTAACTGTACCCTCAAGATTATGCAGCAAGAAGTTTCCACATGCCACTGGGCGTAACCTGTTTGTGCAGAATAGGAAGAATATCTCTTCCTCACTAACATGCATGTCGGAGTCCTCCTTTCCAAGAAAGGTGTGAGCCAGGGTCATATGAAAATACCTCATAGCTAAGTTGTGGATGACCGGAGACAGCTGAGATGATGGGTCTAAGCTTCCCCCACTTGTAATCTCTCTCCATAACTGATTGATGTCTCTGCTCATAAAATAGCCCATCGGGAGGTCAGGAATAGAATCCGGGGTGGCCGAAAATTTGAGTAGGTCGCTGAATCCCTTGTGGGTGAATGCATACTCTTTCCCAAAAAGTATGAATGTGGCTAGTCTGTCCTGATCGGCGTATAGCTCATGGTAGAATGAGCTGAGAAATTCCAATGTAAGGTTCCTGTAGGTTTGGTTCACCTGGTCAGCATATTCGCCCCATTGGAGCTGATGTCAGAGGAACCGTATGCTGGGTTCGATCCCTAGAGCCTCCATGCAGACCTGATCCGGATACCGGGTCAGTGCCATAGGACATTGTCGAAGAACTAAGTACCTCTCTCTCTCTGCCTGTTGTCTCTGAAGGCGGCGTACATGTCATCATGCTGCTGCATACTGAAAAATAAAACTCAGAGAATAAAACCTGAAAGCACAATCATCATAAACTGTTAGTTGACACATAAAAGAAAACAAAATAAAATGAAATAAAATAAAAAATAAAAGATAAAGGAAAAAAAAAAGAAAACTGTGGGTTGCCTCCCAGGAAGCGCTTGTTTAACGTCGTTAGCTTGGCGAATAGAACCTATATGTCTGAAGTAAGCAATGGTGGATCAATCAAGGTATGGCTGGAGTAATCGTCGGGAATGTCCCCTCCTTCGTAGAATTTCAATCTCTGCCTGTTTACAACAAATGGGTTACATGACTGGCTCTGGATCTCGACTGCTCCTGATTGTAGAACTTTAGTAACTGTAAAGGGACCTGTCCACCTTGAACGATGCTTTCCAGGAAAGAGTCGTAATCTAGAGTTGAACAGGAGAATAGGGTCTCCTATATGAAAATATTTCTTTACAATCTTCTTATCATGCCAACCCTTAATTCTTTCTTTATATATAATGGTGTTTTCATAGGTGGATTGACGAAGTTCTTCTAGTTTATGTATGTCAAGGACGCGGTTTTGTCCAACAGTCAAATAGTCAAAGTTTAGGGTTTTTATGGCCCAATAGGCCCTGTGTAATTCAAAGGATAGATGACATGATTTTCCATAGACTAGTTGGTAAAGAGTTATTCCAATAGGGGTTTTGAAGGCGGTCCTATAGGCCCATAGCGCATCTTGCAGCTTTTGAGACCAATCCTTTCTTGATATAGAGGTCGTCTTTTCTAAGATTTATTTAATTTCTCTATTGGAAACTTCTACTTGGCTACTAGTCTGTGGGTGATAAGGTTTCACTATCCGATGCTTAACTCCATATTTTCTTAAAAGTTTTTCGAAGATTCTTGATATGAAATGCGATCCACCGTCGCTGATAACAAGACGGGGGGTTCCGAATCTAGGGAATATGTAATTCTTAAACAACTTAATGACTACTCATGTGTCGTTGGTGGGAGAGGCTATGGCCTCAATCCATTTAGACACGTAATCAACTGTAACTAAGATGTATTTGTTTCCTAAGGAAGACGGAAATGGTCCTATAAAGTCTATGCCCTAAACATCAAAGAGTTCCACCTCTTGAATGTTTCTTAAAGGCATTTCGTCACGTCTTGAGATGTTTCCAGTGCGCTGGCACCGGTCGCATTTGACTATATAGGTGTGTATATCACGCCACATTGTTGGCCAAAACAGGCCTGCTCTAAGAATCTTGGCGTGAGTTTTAGATGTGCTAGAGTGTCCTCCATAAGGTGCAGAGTGGCGGTGTTCTATTATCTTTCTTACTTCTTCTTCTGGGACACAACGATAGAAAATACCGTCTGTGCCTCTTTTAAAAAGGAGCGGTTCATCCCAATAGAAGTGTCTTACATCGTTAAAGAACTTCTTTCTCTGCTGGTAGTTAAGATCAGGGGGTACAATATCGGCATCTAGGTAATTTACAAAGTCTACGTACCAAGGTACATTGCTTACTGCCAGAGATCTCTCAGGGTTCTTAGAAGGTTCTAGGTTGCTTTCTTCTACGACTTCTATCCTAGCGATTAACCTGTCATAAGTAAAATCAGCGTTAATAGGGAGTGGGTCTAGTTTTAGATACTCAAGCCTAGAAAGGTGGTCGACAACTACATTTTCCGTGCCTTTCTTGTCTCTAATATCTAGATCAAACTCCTGCAATAGGAGGATCCATCAAAGTAACCTAGGTTTGGCATCCTTCTTGCTCAATAAGTAACAGATGGCAGCATGATTTGTATAAACTATGATTTTGGCTCCTACCAGATATGATCGAAATTTATCCATAGCGAAAACTACGACAAGAAGTTCTTTCTCTGTGGTAGCGTAGTTAAGTTGGGAAGCATCTAGGGTTCTACTGGCATAGTATATAACATGCAATTTCTTATCCTTTCTTTGCACTAGAACAGCTCCTACAGTATAGTCGCTAGCGTCACACATGATTTCGAATAGTTCTCCCCAATCTGGAGGTTGGATAATGGGTGCCGAGATCAACGCTTGTTTTAGAAAGTTGAATGCTTCGAGGCATTTTTTGTCAAAGTTAAACTCGACATCTTTCATTAGGAGTCCGGTTAAAGGTTTAGTTATTTTAGAGAAGTCTTTAGTAAAACACCGATAGAAACCAGCGTGTCCAAGAAAACTTCGAACTTTTCTGATAGTGTTAGGGGGTTTAAGGTTTTCAATCACTTCTATTTTGGCTTTATCTACTTCGATACCTCTTTCAGAGACTATATGTCCTAAAACTATACCTTCGGTGACCATAAAGTGACCTTTCTTCCAGTTCAACACCAGGTTGACATCAACACATCTTTTCAGGATTTTCTCAAGGTTAGTGAGACACTTGTTAAAATCAAATCCGCATACCGAGAAATTATCCATGAATACTTCCATAATTCTATCAAGGTAATCGGTGAAGATCACCATCATGCAACGTTGGAAGGTTACTGGTGCATTACAAAGACCGAAAGGCATTCTTCTGTAGGCGAAAGTTCCATAAGGGCATGCGAAGGTGGTTTTCTCTTGATCCTCTAGATGTATAGGGATTTGGAAAAATCCTGAATATCCATCCAGATAGCAAAAATAGGAGTGTCTGGCCAAACGTTCCAGCATTTGGTCTATAAATGGTAAGGGAAAATGGTATTTTCTAGTAGCTTTGTTTAATCTCCTATAATCTATACACATACGCCATCCTCCTTCTATCCGTTTTGCTACATGTTCTCCTTTCTTGTTCTGCACGACCGTGATGCCTCCCTTTTTAGGTACTACATGCACAGGGCTTACCCACTTACTATCTGAGATTTGATAAATTATACCTGCTTCTAGTAACTTGAGAACTTCCTTTTTTACAACATCACTCCTTATAGGATTTATCCTTTTTTGATGTTCTCTAGAGGGTTTTGCGTCTTCCTTAAGTGAGATCCGGTGCATGCACACGAATGGACTTATACCTTTCAAATCAGAGATGTTATATCCTAAGGCAGAAGAGTATTTGTGTAAGACAAATAAGAGTTGGTATGTTTCTCCCTGGTTTAAGGTAGCACTGACTATAACTGGACGGTTCATTTCTTCGTCCAAGAACTCATATCTTAGATTCTTAGGTAGCTCCTTAAGTTCTAAAGCTGGTTTTTTAAGGCATGGTATAGGATCTAGGGTAAGGGATAGGCATTCGTACAGGTTATCATCAATGTAGGGTTCTATAAATCCATCATCTTCCTTTATGAAGGTTGAAGGCAGTTTGATGGTTTCTTCTAATTCTAGCTCCTTAACGCATTCATCGATGATGTTTATGGCATAACATGTATCTCTTAATACTGGTGCCATAAGAAACGTCGATAGAATGAATTCTATCTTTTCGTCGCCTACCTCAAAAGTCAACTTCCCTCTCTTAACATCTATTATGGCTCCAACGGTTGATAAGAGTGGTCTGCCTAGGAGGATTGGAATGTCATCATCTTCTTAATGTCCATGACAACAAAATCGGTTGGGATAAATAATTGACCGATCCTAACGGGGACGTCTTCCAATATGCCAATCAGATATTTGACGGATCTGTCGGCTAACTGGAGTGACATCTTCGTAGGCTGCAATTCTCCTAGTTTTAACCTTTCAAAAACTGCCAGAGGCATGAGGCTTACACTAGCTCTTAAGTCTAGAAAAGCTTTATTGATGACATGACTTCCCAAAATACAAGATATGGAGAAATTTCCAGGATCTTTCTCCTTCTTGGCAAGTTTATTTTCAGAAATGGAATTGCATTCTAAAGGTTTTGGATCGTCAAGTCTACATTTATTGGTAAGGATGTCTTTGAGGAACTTTGCATATAATGGTATTTGGGTGATGGCTTCTATGAAAGGGATTTCCACATGAAGTTTCTCTATGACTTTAATAAATTTCTGGTATTGGTTATTGATCTTGGTTTATTTTAGTCTTTGCGGATAGGGTATGGGAGGTTTATATGGTGGAGGTGGTTCGTTAGTTTTGTCCTTATCCTTCTGCTTTTCAGATCCTACTGGTTCCTCTACTTCGCTCGTGGGTACCATGCTTTCCTCAGGAGTCTTGGGTTCGCTCAATGTCGGGTTAATCGGTTCATCGTAAGTGGTCCCACTCCGTAAGGTAATTGCATTGGCTTGCCCTCGGGGGTTCTGTTGAGGTTGTCCAGGGAATTATCCTCCGGGTGTGGTCTCAGAAGCTTGTTTTAAAGCTATTTGAGAGATCTGGGTTTCAAGCATCTTATTGTGGGTGACTATTTGGTCTACTTTGGTTCCTAACTGGGTAATCAATTCATTTACATGAATGTTTTGGTTTAGGAATTCTTTGTTTTACTAGGTCAGAGCCATAATGAAGTTTTCCATGACTTTCTCAAGGTTTGACTTAGGCTGCACAGCTTGCATAGGCGGGTTTTGTCTTTGAGCTTGAAAATCGGATGGTCTCGGGGGTGCAGGGTTTTGAATAGGGTTATTATTTTTGTAGTAAAAGTTAGGATGATTCTCCCATCCAGGGTTATAAGTGTTTGAAAATGGGTTTCCTTGGGTATAGTTGACCTCTCCTGAATGAGTTTCGTTCAGCAGATTACATTCCGCCGATTGGTGTCCTTTGGCTCCACATAATTCACACTCAATTGAGACTGCTGCTGCAGCCACTGGGTTTGCGTACATATGCTCGACCTTAAGGGCCAAGGCGTCCATTTTGGCTTGCATCATGTCTAAAGAACTTATCTCATGTATTCCTCCTTAGGCTTCTTTCTTCTCCACCGTTGCTCGCTCTATCCCCCATTGACAATGGTTTTGAGCCATATCCTCAATGAGAGCGCAAGCTTCAGGGTAAGGTTTATTCATCAGAGCGCCACTTGCGGCGGCGTCGATGGTCATCTTTGTGTTATAGTGAAGTCCATTATAGAAGGTATGAATGATTAGCCATGATTTCAGGCCATGGTGTGGGCATACTCTCAACAGGTCTTTATATCTTTCCCAAGCCTCGAAGAGTGATTCACCTTGGTTTTGGGTAAATTTGGTTATTTGGTTTCTAAGAACAACTGTTTTGCTCGGGGGAAAATATCTAGCGAGAAAAACTCTCCTAAGGTCTTCCCACGTTGTTATAGAATTGGCTGGAAGGGAATCTTACCAGGTAAGGGCTTTGTCTCTGAGGGAAAAGGGAAATAATCTTAACCGAATCGCCTCAGGGGTAGCACAATTGGTTTTAAAAGTGTTAGCTAATTGAATAAAGGTTTTTAAATGTTGGTTCGAGTTCTCGGTAGCAAGTCCCGCGAACTGGTTTTGTTGCACTAATTGTAATAGGGAAGGTTTTAGCTCGAAATTGTGAGCGGGAATATTGGGGTTTACCATACTAGAACTAGGTTCGTCATTAGATGGTTGGGCGAAATCCTTAAGGGGTCTTTGGTTACGGTCTTCGTCCATAGCTCTCTTAATTCTACGAAATAAGATACGCGCTCGAGTGTAACGTTCAGGTTCCTCTAAAGGATCTATAAGGGTACTGGTGCTGCGAGTTCTTCGCATTGACTGGTGGGTATAGCCTTAGTCTAGACGGTGTAACAATAGGGTGTGAAATTTTGACGTAATTGGTCCCCGGCAACATCGCCAAAAACCTGATGCTCAGTTCGCAAGTGCATGAATAGTGTTAGAGTAATATAAAAGATTATCAATTCCACAGAGACCAAACGTCAATAAATTGTTCGCTAGTGTTACGGTGTTTATCTAAGGCAAGTCAAATAAAAGGTTGAATTGTGCGAAATAAAAGTAAAGTGCGTAAATAAATTCAATAATAAAACAACAGGCATAGATGCAATTCACATAGCTACGTAGTATTCCAAATGTGTACAGATAGGATGCCTTATGGGGTAATGTTTTCTACTCATGAAAAGAACTAATTTAACGGGAACTGCCGCTTTCGCGTAATCAGAACCAAGTTTATCCCTAATCGATCCCTCTTATTGTCACTTATAAAAAGGCGCGTATTGCATTAAGATTAATAAACCTATTTTTAAGAAATATAGTTTCTTGACTTAGTTGAAAAGTATTTTGACCTGGAATTTCTAACAAAAAGAGGTTCTTGCGAACCGAACTTTAAATCCATAAACCCGTCTGAAAACAGTTTTAAAATCAATTTTCTTAAACATTAAAGATTCCTAATTAACTGAGCCAAGCGCTTTCGCTTCCTTGGATCAGTTAAAACTAACCAAATTTATCTAAAGGTTGGACGACTTTCGATCTTACCCAACAAATTTTAAGTACAGAAAATAAGTGTTAAAAATTAAAATAACCCCTAAGTAATTCTATCGACAGCCGTATGGAATACTATTATAACTACAATCCTTGCATCCTAGCCTTTAAGATTTAGGCGAACATGGAAAAGTAAATAAACATGGTAAATAAACGCGAGTAAATAAAGTGCGGCAAAAGGTGCGATAAATAAATGGTGCAAGAAATAAAAGCGGTGCGGGAAATAACAGCGAATAAATAAAAGGCGATAAATAAACAGAAACCTGCTCTAAATGAGAGGCTTTAAAATCTTGTGCAACTGGAAGTAAATTACAGAAATAAAATGGCGACAGGATTAACTTCTATCCAAGTGCTCCAAACTCGATTACAGACTCGATTAGACAGTGTGATAACCCCTCGATGTGAGAAGTTTATCACTTTACAATAGGTAAAATTTATGGCTTGAGTTCTGTAACTAAGCTTGGATGATTAAAAATGAAACAAAACTCCTTTATTTATATTGGTAGGAAAGTACAAGTAAGGGCAAGAATGCCTCCCAACTCCTTTTGGGAGGGAAACGAGTTTGTGAAGATGGCGCCCGTCACCTCCTTGTGGCGCCCGCCACATGAACTAGGGTGGAAAGGAGTGGGAGACATGGCAGTTTTCAGCAGTTGTCTTCTATCCAATGTGTGGCATCCCCTATGGCGCCTGCCATGGTGGAAGCCATGTGTACAATTCCTTAGAATGTAGGTCTTTTAGCTCGTTTTTCTTCATTTCTTCTCGAGTAGCTTTAAAAATACAAAAACCTGAAAAAGAAACAAAACAGAGGCATAATACAAGAAAACGGAAATAAAATCCTAAATAACATGCGCAAATCGAGTCGAATAAACAATATATTTTGGGCCTATCAGTTATGTTTTCTCATTTTTTATTCTAGGTTAAAATTGTGGATTACAAATATTATTTAATATGGCATTAGAGCGGGACAATTCCGTAAATAAGAAGTCAAGGAAAATTCCAATCTCTTATTGTGGAAGAAGTAGTGTGACAACAACCTTCACATTGAGTTCATATTATTACCTTGCTTCCTTGGATAATCTAGGAACACCCTTTGTCGCAGTCACTCTCAACAGTGACAATTACCGAACATGGTCATGAACCATGAGAATGACGCTGCGAGCAAAGGCTGAGTTAGGTTTTATTGATGGAACCATCGAGAAACTAGGACCATAATCGGTAGATTGCTTCAACTGGGAGTTAGTTGATTCAATTTCCATGTCATGGATCATTAACTTGAAAAATCCAACTATACATGGAAGCATCTCACATGGATCAATGACGCAAGATGTGTGGCTCAATCTGGAAGAATGATTTTCCTAGACTATTAATCAAAGAATTCATCAATTGTGGTGTATGCTCAATTTGACTTAGAAAGAAAACGATTTAATCGTTACCGAATTTTATATCAAATTCAAAGGTATATATGATAAGTTGAATGAGTTGCAAACATTACTTGAATATTCATGTGGGGCCTCCAAGGAATTGATGAAAAGAGAAGAAGATTAAAAGGTTCATCTTTTCCTTGGCAACCTTGACAATGAGCAATTTTCTCATGCCATAATTCTCAACACTGAACCACTACCTTCGCTCTGAAAAAATTTCAACATTATCTTGAGAATAAGAAGGTTGTGCCGCAGAGAAAGAAAGAATCAACAATAAACCAAATGCACAAAGTGATCATTATGGCAACAAACAAAAGTGGCGAGATGGATCCAAGCAAAAATGTGATCATTATGGTAAAGTTAGTCACATAAAATCAAAATGTTTTGAGATAGCTAGATAGTCATCCAACTGGGACATGCACATAGTGCAATTTGACAAAGAAAAGCAGACTGAACACGGTGTGACTCAATTGACAGTTGCTAATGGAAACCAATACATAGAAGGTTTGGAGGAAGCAAGAATAGGTCACACATTACATGAAATGCATATAAAAAATGGTGCAGTAACATGTGAAGGAATGATAGATAATAGTGAGAAAACCCAACGTGTTCTAGATAGTGGTGCATCACACCATATGACCTCCTTATAATCTCTTCTAAAAGAAGCTCATAAAATTGATAAACCTTTTTATATCACAATTTCTACTAGGAATGTAATCCTGGTGGAAATAAAAGGAAATATCATTTTTTGATAATGACATTAAGCTAGATAATGTGTTATTTACACTTGAATTAAGTTGTAACATGATATAGGTGCACAAACTAACATGTGATCTAGATTGTCCTGTCACTTATCATCTAAGTTTGTGTGTGATTCAAGACTGAACTGTTGAAACAAGTTTGGTTCTACATCTATTATCCTTAAGTTTTGATGATAACAAAGTGTAAAAGAACAAATTTGTATCCTAATAGTTTATTGAGTATGCAGAATCTGAACAAGGAAAAAGATGAATCTAGCAGACTCTGAACAAACTGGAAGTTAAGGTTGAAAGGGGATCTAATTCTCTCATAGAAATAGACACACAAAGCAACTCACCACTCTGCATGACCAAGCCATACGTGTTGTCAAAATACCCTAAACCCCATAAACAACTCTATAATCACAAGGTTACCTCATTGTATTTTTTTAGCAAGTACAATGGGGTATTCATAATATCCGCTAGTGGAGAGGCATCTCGAAGATTCTTTTTCATCTACCATATTGCTGCCTCACTCTTCATTTCATAGACACATCTAACAATGAAGATGTAATAGAAATAATATTTCAAGCAAACAATCAAGATAAATAAGATTTCTATGTCATTTACCAAAGATATGTTTTCTCTCCTCCTCGGTTCTAGCATTCACCAACCAACGAAATTTCAATGAACCTTTTTAACCATTTCCTTGACGATGTATCACATGGAACAATACCGCAAACATAAACAAGCTCCTTGTAGGCCGCCAGTCTCCTATTCAAGTATACCTCTTCTTGGGACAAGTCCTCCTATGTGTAAACGTAAGATCCGACCCCCTTCAAGAAATGTCTCTAACTCCAAAACTTTCGAAATAATTTCGCACTTGTATATGAGGGCCCATGCTATATTTTACATATCTTAGCATGAGCTTCTTCGTTAAGGGGGAGTAATTAAAAAGAAAGATCTTTGACATGCTTTAAGTTGTCAAAATAAGTCTCAAATAGTTTGGAGCTTTGCCTAAAAGAAATCAAAATTAAACCGCGCGCGTGATTACCTGTATTGTTTTGAGTCTTGAAGAGATGGAAGAATAACACCACGGACGACTTGCCCCCTTTATATTCAAACTAATGTTGAAAAACCTTGAAAAAATCTCAGCTCACTAGATGTAATTGCAAAGGAGAATTCATCAAGTGGTTCATAATGATGCTCTTAAAATCATTAAATGGAAGACAAAAGCCCATGAGGGAGAATACAAACTTGTGAAAGGGGATAACACACATGTGATATTTAGTGCATATTCTCTTATCTTCATATGGTGGTAAGACTCCTTAGTCGGACGAAGACCCCATGTCAATCAAAACATATTCTAAACCATCCTCGTAGGCAAGAAATGAAATGGTTTGTAATATTTCTAGGTTCACCTAGTCGGCCAATATGTCTTTCTTCACATTCCTAATCTTGGTTAGCACAACCTTCATGGTAAAAATCATTATGAAGAAGAATATGACACAAACAAGTCAGGATAAGCTAGCAATTTCATGCCCAAACATTTTTATTATAAAGTGCCTGTTGCACCCTAAAATTTGACCAACCGGGTCCCGCATCTGGTCCTATGTTTCGAAGCATGACTGCATTCGCATCTGCATATCGCATACAGTGCATTTTTGATTTGGTTTGATTTTATCGGGATCACAGCCCTCGTCTCGCGTTTCAGGTGTTTTTAATCAGTTTAGATAGGTAGAATCGTGTTTTTTGGGAATTCGAGCTATTCCCGGTGTTTTCAGCTCGCGCTGTTGTTTTTGGGGATATTTCGGTGTCCGTTTATTTTTACCGGCTATTATGGTGCGCTCTCGCAGTGTTTTTTGTCGTTCAGTGCTATTTTTGTTCCTTCGGGAATTATTGTGATTTTTCTAGAATTTATTAGCTATTTTTAGATTTTTTTATAGCTTTAAAATCATTTTTAGATTAATATAGAATATTAATAGATTTTTCTTTTAGAATATTAATTGAATTTTGAATACATTTTTTTAGATATAGAACATTAATAGGTTTTTTGATATTTTTAATAATTTTAATCTTTTTTAGAATAATAGAATTTAAATAGATTTTTATCATTTTCTTAATAGAAGAATATAGATTTCTTTTATAATAAATAATATAGGTTATATTAGGGATTTAATAGAGATTTAAATCAGTTTTAGGATATTATAGAAATTTAATAAATTTTAGATTAGTGGAAGTATTAGAGTTTTATTGGTTTAGAGTTTAATTAGAGTTAACTAGGTTTAATCATCATAGTTGGTTAATTAGGATTAGATTTTAATCAAGTTTTAACCTTTTTTTTATTATTATTCAGAGTTCTTTTGGATTTTTATTTCCCTTCTCGTATTGGGCCAGTTTTGGATGGTGGAGGCCCAGTTTGTGGCCAATTTTCGTCCAAGTTTCCAGAAGAATCCAGAATCATCCATGTGTTATATAAAGCTTCAGTTCCACGTGTAAGAAAAGAGGGGACCCCATGTTTTTCATTCACCCACTGCCACTTCATTCTTCCAACTTCCCTCTCTCTGCCACGTATCGCACATGCAGCGACTCATCCCACTCACCTTGACACGCGTCTCCACCACAGCACCTCACCGGACTCCACCAGTTGCATGGCCGGCGGCCATGCAACCGCCATCCCTAACCTATTCCGGCCCCCTAACCTACTCCGGCCGCCACACATTTCACCGGAAAACTGCTTCTCACCAGAAATTCATCCCTCACCTCCAGAACTTCATCTCCTCCGATCATCATCCATCTTCTCCGATCGTACCTCCACCTTCATAACCACCGGAAACCCTAAAACACCTAAAAACTTCTAGAATCCGATCAATCTTCATCTCCTTCGATCAAACTCCAACAATCTTCGTGTTCATCACCGCAAACTACAAACCACCAACAACTCCAAATTTTTCCAGATCAGACTCATCTATTCATCAACTGTTCGTCAAGATTTCTGAGATCTTCATCGCCAGATTCATCCTAAACTTTTCGACTTCGTCTATCCATGGATCTTCGTCACTAATCGCGAATCTTCATCTTCATGAAGATCTTATAGATCTTTACATGCAATTCAAAATCGAAACTCCTTCAACGCCATTGATCATCATCTTCACAGATTCGTCTTGTCAAGGTTCTTCATCTACAATCTTCACCAACGCCAGAGATCTTCAACGGCAACAATCTTCATTATCAGTTTCCCAGGTTCGAGAATCATCATCTAGTCGTCAACTTCATACACTTTCCAGAAATCTCTTCAAATCACCAACGCGTTCATCCTTCAAGATCTAGATTCTCCAGAAAGGAAACTTCAAGAACGAAAATCCTTACGAACGCAAATCTCCAGAAATAGGCTTCATCAAGAGCATGCATCCACCATCTTTCCAGATCGTCAAGACTTCTCCGAAGATCATCATTTTTTGTTTAGCGATCTTCCTCCTTCATCAAACGCGAACAAGAATCCACAGATCTTCGTTTCCATTTTCCTTTTTCGTTTTGTGTTGAATTGGTTTTGAGGTGAAGCGAACAGAAGGAAAATGTTTGAGAAGGTTGAAGATTGAGGGAAATCAGAGTTGGAGAACGAGAGAGAGTGAGGAGAGAACGGCGCCCGGTGAACAGTGAACGAGAGGAGAAGAGTTAGGGTTTTGGGAATGTGGACTGGGCCTTGGGCCCATCAGTGGTTGTTGTCCGTACCCCCCCCCCCCATTTTTTTCCTTACTCCCTCTGTGTTGTGCGCTTTTTGGTGGGCTGGGCCCAATTTTGTTTATTTTTTCCTGCAGACTAACACCCCAGCTGGGCTGTGTACCCCCCCTGTCTTTTTTTCTTTACTTTTTATTTTGTTTTTAGAAATAAAGAAATGTAAAGAAAATGTTATGAAAAAAAAAAGGAAAAAAGTATTTGAAAAAAAAAATAGAAAGAAGAAAAAGAAAGAAGAAGAGAAAATATATTGAAAAAGAAGGTGGAAAAATAGTGAGAAAAATAGAGAAAAATAGAGAAAAATAGAGGAAAAAATATATGAAGAATATTTTGAAAAAAGAAAAGGGAGAAGAAAAATATAGAAAAAAGAGGAAAAAATATTAGCATAGATGTAATATTTTTTAGAGTACATTTTTTCATAGAAACTCTTTTTTACATTTTTAGAGATAGAATTAGACGTCCACTTGTTAGGGGACTATTTTCCATTTGATTTTTTCCATTATAGATGGATAGGATAGTATTTCCTAGGAGTTTATTTTCAGTATTCAACCATTGTAACCATTTTTTCAGAATGTTAATAAAACGATATTTGAGCTGTGGTCCCGAAGTAGCCGAACTACAGCTGCTCTGATTTCTCGTACCAGACGAGAATATGTAGGCATAGGATGCGATGTCCTAGCGAGCACACTAACAACTGACTTTCTGTTCTCTCGCTGCTGTGCGATCGAGACTTTCCCGCTGACGACTAATTGTTACCCTTTTTTCTCTCTTGCCCGAGTGCATTTGAGACCAGACCGTAGTTTTGCCCATAGGTTCCCGTACCTGCGAAACCAGTTTGATTTTCTCGCTGCTGTGTGAGAATACCCCTGTTTAGCCGTAGTTAGCCTGAACTACGTAAGCTCTGATCTTCCATGCAGTGTGGAAGTACGTAGGCACAAGACGCGAGGTCTTGGCGAGCCAATTTTCCCTGTAGTCCCGAACTACGTTGACTCTGACTTTCTCTCTTGAGAATACGTAGGCGTAGAGTGCGACGCTCTATCGAGTCAATTCCCTTCCGTTTAGATTTAGCAGCCGTAAATAAATTGTTTTTGCATCCTTTAGACAACCCAAGCAAGCGTGGATCCCGTCGAGTATGACGGACGTGAGGGGTGCTAATACCTTCCCCTTGCGTAACCGACTCCCGAACCCAGGTTTTGGTTGCGATGACCATACCTTTCCCCGTTTTTTGCGAGGTTTACTTCGAGCGTTTCCTTTCCCTCCTTTGGGATAAATAACGCACGGTGGCGACTCTTCTGTCAGCCGGCGCCGATTTTCGCAGTAGCGACAGCTGGCGACTCTGCTGGGGACCCAACGTCCCCTGGCTACTAAGGATTGCGATAGTTCTTATGCATGTGGGATCTAACGTCCCCTAAGAGAGTCAATCCTAGCGCTTGTTTGCTTGTCTATTGGGGTTTATTTATTGATATTATCTGTTGCTGTTGGGGTGTGACGGGTGTTCTATGATTGAGTGAGAAGCTGGACCTGGGCTTGAGTGCACCTTAGACTTAGAGTGGAAAGTAGTGGGCGCCCGCTTGCTTTGCTTGCCTTGGTGTCCCGCAAAATTCACACTCGGACGAGGTTCCTCTGGTTGGCCTCCTGCCCCTTCCTTTGGTTGGCGTGGGTTGCTGGTTAGTTGAATTGTCGACTCTGGGAACCGATCATTTGGAAGTTGGCTACGTGAGGCCTCTTCAGGATTTGATGATGCCACTCCTTCTGGGAATCGTATCATCAACCCTGAAAGTCTGTGACGCTAACGATCGCATAGGATGCCGTACCTTGTCAGATATAGGTCCACACCTGTGAGTGGGGGGGTTTTTTTTGTGCAGGAAACTTGACTTCCAACCTACCCATTATTTTGGTCTTCTCTTCAGAGCGAACGTACTCCGTCAGCAGTATTCAGACTGTGTGGGGGCTGTGATCCCGTGTTTGTTGCATTGCATTGCATTTGCATAAGCATCTTCGCATCATATTGCATAGCATTTCTCCAGCTAGCCAGAGTTCTGATCCAGCCTTTGTTTCCTGAAGGTGAGTACCCGGAGTTTGGATTGAGCAACTGTTGATTGTCAGAGGACGACCAAGGGGTTGAAGCAGATCTGAGCATAATCAAGCAGTGTAGTCAGTTCAAGGTAATTGATAGCTATGTCTGAAGGCAATTTCCAGTCTCCTAACACCTTGACAGGGTTTACTATGACGTCCCACCCTCGCTATGTTTCTATGGAAGACTTCCCGCAAGCGAATAACCTGACTGCAGACCAAGTTGTACAACCTACTGTTGAGAACCGAGATCGACATGAGCAGTTCGTTGCCCGAAATGAACGTCCTCCTCCTGTTAGCAATCAAGGTGCTGCTTTCCTTGAGAAGAATCCACGCAGAGATATTCCAGTAGCCAGGACTGTAAACTCAAGAGCTCTTGAAGGTGCTAGAAGGTTTCGAGCATTGGAAGAAAGAGTTAAAACTTTGGAGGTCAAAGACGCCGTTAACCTGAATGCTGCAGACATGTGTTTGGTCCCTGACCTGGTGTTGCCTTATCAGTTCAAAGTGCCGGAATTCGAAAAGTATACGGGAGTTAGCTGTCCGAAGCTGCATTTGATGATGTTCTGTCGAAGAATGACTGCGTTTGTGCGAGATGACAAGCTGATGATCCATTGCTTTCAGTATAGTCTGACTGGGGCATCTTTGAGGTGGTATGTGCAGTTAGAGAGTAATCAGATTCGATCATGGGTTGATTTAGCCAGAGCTTTCATGAAGCAGTACGATTACAACTTGGATTTAGCTCCTAGCCTCGTACATCTGCAAGAATTATCTCAGGCGGAGAACGAATCATTCAGAGGGTATGTGCAAAGATGGAAAGAATTGGCTGCTAGTGTTCAACCACCGCTTAAGGAAAGAGAAATGGTTGACATCTTCTTGGGTACTCTGAAAGGCCATTATTATGACGAATTGTTCGGTTGTACAAGCTTTATGGGCCTGATGAGAATGGGAGAGCTTGTTGAGAGAGGACTCAAGAGTGGAAAGCTTCGAGATGCTCCTTACATCCCAGAGTCAGTTGTCAGTTCTCAAGAAGAGTGGGAAGAAGGAAACGACGTCGTCTCAGAATCTCTAGCATCTCAGGATCGGTTTTCAGACATTTCAAGTCAACGGTCATCCTGTCGTCGATCGCGTCAGCACGCCCAACGAAGACCGAGGAAACCTGAAAGGCAGTTTACTCAGCTACCGGTGTCGTACAGTCAGTTGTTGCCAGATCTGGTCAGAAGTGGATTGATAGTGCCGAAAGAGACTAATCCAGTGATTCCACCGTATCCTCCAGGTTTTGATGCCAGCGCCCACTGTGAGTACCATGTTGGGGCACAGGGGCATTCAACAAATGATTGTAAGATGCTTAGAAGCCAGGTTCAGGATCTGTTAGACTCTAACCAGATTTTCATCGCGCCCCAGGGTTGTGTTCAGATTAACGATTCTTCGTCATCCAGTTGTGTGGATTCGTCAGTTAATGTCATGGAAGACTCCACGGGAAGTGTGTGTTCTGAAGAATGTCAATCAGAGAGTTCAGTTGAATATGGGAGAAGTTTCTAGAAGTTTCTGTGCCGGGTGTCGCACCTGTTTTCTCTGCCTAACCCATTTAGCTT
Source organism: Lathyrus sativus (assembly GCA_963859935.3). Taxonomy (NCBI): domain Eukaryota; kingdom Viridiplantae; phylum Streptophyta; class Magnoliopsida; order Fabales; family Fabaceae; genus Lathyrus; species Lathyrus sativus. Next base: position 403,359,203 of record OZ012741.1, on the reverse strand, counting down.
TTGTGCACTATTGTTGGCTGACCACCACCAGGATTGTTGGCTGGGGTCATTGTATTCGTACTCGTTTGTGCCTACGTGCTGCTTTTGTTGGTTATACACGTGTGGGAGATGTTCGTCTGGGTGCTTATAGTTTGAGTTTCTCTTTGTCTTGTTATGAATATGTATTTGCTGTCTGCTTTGCATTATCATTTAACAGGTACATCAGAACCGTGGGTCTTATTTCCTCATCGTCCAGTTTGTTGCAGGAATTCCTTCAGAGATATGGAACGGAATCAGGTTGAATTGATTGAAGTCCGAAGCCAGCTGGGGCAGATGATGAGAGACATGCAAGAGATGCGTCTGGAGCAGAAGATTCTCAAAGAGGAAAACAGTCAGCTGAAGACCCAAATGAGCTTGGTCATGGAAGTAGTCAAGAATGTGCTTAGGAAAGAGGATGATCAGCTATTTGAAGCCGCAGTGAAAAAGCTCGTGCCACCTGTGGAACCTGAGCAACAGCAACAAAAGATGCACCCGGCTCAACAGAGGATTCAGGAGGGGAAGCCAAAGAGAATATTTGAGGCGCCGCCTACAACGTATGCTGAGCTCTTGCAGACTTTATTGAGGTTTAAGATGGTTGAAAAGAGGACAATGGAACCACCCACAGGAGCGCTTCCTCATGGGTACGATGCCAATAAGCAGTGTGAATTTCATTCTGGGGCACTCGGACACGACATCGAGGGCTGTCATGCTTTTAAGCACAATGTTCAAGACTTGATTGACTCACAAGATATTGAATTCTCGCCGAGTGGTGTAGTTGTGCGTATTGCTCCTATCCCAGTTGATGCTAAGATGACAGATGTTTCTAAAGCTGCAGTAGGCCAGAAGCATATCCTGGACTCCATGGTGTCAGAATCTCCATGCCCACAACTGTTGCCTATTCCTGGGGCAGATCTGAGAAAGAAAATGGCTAAGCGTAAGGAGTGCCTTGATCAGTACAGTGGAAGTCAGGAAACTGAGGTTGTATTTGCTACGAAGGTGGTTCAACAGTCAACCCGATACCAGCGACAACAGCAACGATCTCAACAGTGGAAAAGGCAGCAGCATCCCAATCAGCGAAGAGCTCAAAACCAGAGGCCGGTGAGGGTATTTAGTGTGCCTCCGATGCCGTATGCCGAACTTCTTCAGGTGTTGCTACGATTGCAGTTGGTTGAGAAAAAGAAGTTAGCCCCACTGACAGGTACGCCTCCAGCAGGTTATGATATCAAGGAGCGTTGTGATTTCCATTCAGGAGCACAGGGGCACAACATTGAAGATTGTCTGGCCTTCAAGCATAAAGTACAGAACCTCCTTGACAGTGCAGCAATCAACCTCGGGCAGGAAGGGCCCAAAATCATCTGAATGAGGAAGAGAGACTCTACAATTTGTTCGGGTCGCTGAAAGCAGATCAGGTCAGCATCGAGGTGTCTCTAATAACTGATTGTGAAGATAGCTGGTTCAGCAGCAGGGCAGATGTGAAAGCCCGGTTCTCGGAAGCTAGCATTTTTCTTCATTTTATCGTGTCGTTTCTTTGCATTTGTAGTTTCTTTCCTGTTTAAATTGCAATCGTGTTTGTAAAACTGGTTGTTTTCATTCAATTGATGATAATGGAATAAATATGCATGTTTTGATTAAATCCATTCGTGTTCACTAATTGTTTTTACAAATGTCCGACGCCTAGTTAAGAGGAATCTAGGGAGGATGACGAAAATGAACGACGTGCAACTTCCGATATTGTATGCTTTTGAGATAAAACCTGCTGATGATGTACAGGCATTGTTTCAAATCCCTAAACACCGGAGATATAAGGAAGATAATCCCTTGTTAACCCCTTTGAGCCTAGTAGTAGGAGTTCTTTCTAAAAACGAAAAACCCTCAATCTTTAACCTGGTGCAGGGTAGGTGTTAGCTAATTTGACCGAGCGTTCAAATTGCAAAAGGAGTGTCCGTTCGAGGATCAATCACACCTCTAGAGGTCGTGCCTAAAGAAAAAAACCACAATGGTTAGATCAAGAGTGAGACAGTCACATCATCCTCCAATGAGTCAGACAACCAGTGTCACACGACTTGTTTGAAAAAAAAGAAAGCGAAGAGAATCAAAAGCCCGCTAAGTCAAAACTTCAAGACAAATGACTTAGGCAAAAATGAGGGCATCCCGCTGGACTTAAAGAATCAAAAGAAACTCAAAAAGAGTTAGTCCAGGCAAAAGTCAGGGATAAGAAAAAGATGAAAGGATGGCGAAAGAAAAATCCTCGGACAAATACGAGTCGTGTGACCTTAGGTGTCAAAGACGAAGAATGAGTGACTGTCACTCCAAAAGCTCATGGTTTCTCGAACTATCAATGCTATCTTTCAGCCTCTGAGAGGCGAGCGCTAAGGTCGAATTAGCTGAACGTAGGATGGGAGAACATCAAGGAGAGTGGGTGGGTTAAAATAAACTTTGAGCCTTTATCCTTTCCTTCAAAACCGTGAACCTGACCACGTTATAACCTTCAAAAGTCCTAATTGAAGCAGGTTGTTTTGAAAGCATACTTCGGTAAAGGTTGCGTCGATTCTGACTCCTAAAAGGGTTCCTCTTACCATGTTGGTACGGATGTTGATATTCTTGATAAATGTCTTGTGCATTTTATGCCATAAACTGTTGTTTTCCTATTCCCAGTGAACAGATTGGATGTCAAAGCTGTCATATGTGTTGCATTAATACATCTTTTACGCAGAACAACTTGTTTTACTTGCGAGTGAGCGCTTGACAGCAGGAAAGTTTTCTACCATGGAAGGTATGGTCAGGATAGAATACAGAATGCCCGAATGTTCCGAGAGCAGGGGCAAGCTATTATCGTGATCCCCAGTCAGGTCAGCCTTTCGAAGTCGGTTATCCTGGGGCAATCAGGTTGAGATTCGGTGAATATCTCGTAGTCAAGGGCACTACTCTGAATCAGCTAATCAGGGGCAAAGTCATTGCAATCAGGGGCAGGCCATCTTAAGAGCGCGGAAGTTATTCTTTATTCGAGAAGCATTTGATGTAAAGTATCTCTCCGAAGTTTAGAGTGCTGGGGAATTTCATATCAGACCATCAAGGTACATTTCTTCGATTTCCTTTCGAGGACTATCCCCACAGAGGTCCCGCAGGCTGGGGCATATCAGAAGCGAAGGGGTTTGTTCTTCTCCGTATCAGCAGGGTTATTCAGGGTTATTCGAGCAGATTCAGCCAATTTTCGAGCGCGAAACGAATGTCGGGAGGCTGTGTTACTATCCCTTAGCCCTTCAACCAGAAAGCTGTGTATTCGGACGGAATGTTTTCCAGCGTCGGTTGTACCCGACCCATCGCAGATAGCCTAAGAGTTCAAACCCATGTTGGCGATCACTGTGAGGCCCATCCGTGTTGGCGCATCAGTCCCCAAGTCCAAGCTTCGTCAGTACGCAGGAAGACTCCATCTATTTTCTCCAGCAAAGTCCAGTTTTTTCATTGGCGCGGGTGAGCTATCCCCAGAGAGTCCAATCATACTTGGCACATCTGCTATTCCCCAGCAGAGTTATATTCCCCAGCAGGGTGTTACTTCGACGAGGTGTTTGGTTAAGTTCCCAATTTCCCCAGCGGAGTTGATTTCACTCTTCCAACATTTATTTTGCTGGAATAATTCTGTGATATCCGGCTTATCCCCAGCGGAGTGGCTTCGTCTTCAGCATTTTGCTGAAGTGGTTTTCTGTACCCGACTTTCTCCAGCAGCTCGAGCCTGCATTAACACATTGCATGCATCATCATATTTGCATCATACTTGCATTTCATTTTTAAAATGCGTAGCATTTCCATCCTGAATGGAGCATTACGCCATAGAAAGATTAAAGCATAAGCATATGCATACGAAGCATAAGTCAGGTTTTCTACCAGCCTCATATGGCGTGTGAATTACTCTGTGATCAGTTCAGGGGCGTTTATCCAGCAGCAGTGTTCAGACAGCTCAGCAGTTTATTCGTATTTCAGATCATACGACAGTTATGCTTTGATCAATCAGTCATCTGGTATCGACAAACTTTTCTTCCCGTCAATTCATATTGACGATGTGTTCCTCCAATAAGTGGATTTCTCCGTCTATCGTTAGACGTCTTGAGTTCGCATGTGGTTGTTCTTCCCGTCTAGCAGTAGACAATGTGAAGTTTCAGATGAGTTTTCAGCGGGTTTCTTATCGTCAGACTATGGATGGCGTGTTTCCCCAGCGAGTATTCTCCGGATATCTTTCGATGTTGAGGGGTTTCGCAACGATCTTTCGGATAGTGGTTTTCTTTCTGTGTATTGGATGAGATGACGTTTCAAGAGGGTTTTCCTGATTGTCGATGCTTATTGACGACAGAGCTATTTGAAGGTGGTTTTCTTCCCGTCGGTCCATACTGACGATGTGGCCCCTTTAAAGATATTGTTCTTTCCATTAAGTCCCGTAGACGAAAGGATTCTGAAATTTGAGGGATGATGTTGAAGTGGATTATGGGTGTCTTCCCGTCTATCCTTAGACGATGTGAGTATTGAATTTTTTTTCCTTCGGGATTATGGGTGTCTTTCCGTCTATCCTTAGACGATGTGAGTATGGATTTTGGGTGTCTTCCCGTCTACCCTTAGACGATGTGAGTATTGAATTTTTCCTTCAGGATTTTGGGTGTCTTTCCGTCTACCCTTAGACGATGTGAGTATCGAATTTCTTTTCCTTCGGGATTATGGGTGTCTTTCCGTCTACCCTTAGACGATGTGAGTATGGATTTTGGGTGTCTTCCCGTCTATCCTTAGACGATGTGAGTATTGAATTTTTTTTTTCCTTCGGGATTATGGGTGTCTTTCCGTCTACCCTTAGACGATGTGAGTATCGAATTTTTTTTCCTTCGGGATTAAGGGTGTCTTTCCGTCTATCCTTAGACGATGTGAGTATTGAATTTTTTTTCCCTCGGGATTATGGGTGTCTTCCCGTCTATCCTTAGACGATGTGAGTATTGAATTTTTTTCCTTCGGGATTATGGGTGTCTTCCCGTCTATCCTTAGACGATGTGAGTATGGATTTTGGGTGTCTTTCCGTCTATCCTTAGACGATGTGAGTATTGAATTTTTTTTCCTTCGGGATTATGGGTGTCTTCCCGTCTACCCTTAGACGATGTGAGTATTGAATTTTTTTCCTTCGGGATTATGGGTGTCTTCCCGTCTATCCTTAGACGATGTGAGTATGAATTTTGGGTGTCTTCCCGTCTGTCCTCAGACGAGGTGAGTATTGATTTTTTTTCCTTCGGGATTATGGACGTTTTTCCGTCTATCATTAGACGATGTGAGTATCGATGATGTTTCCTCCATTTTGGGTGTCTTTCCGTCTATCTTCAGACGATGTGAGTATATTTCTCTTCCTGTCTATCAGTAGACGATGTGAGAAGATCAGATGTTTTTTTGCAACCCTCAGGATTGTTATCAGTGGTATCACGCGAGTAACGGGTGTTAAAATCAGGATTTCTTTATCAGATGATTGATCAGTTTGTTGCCGTGACGGCTGGGTTCGGTTCTGGATTTTATTCCTCAAGCAGTTTTACAGTATATTTTCTGCGGTTGGCAAATTTTTGGGTTTTATTGGTATTCAACCGTCTCGTACCTCCGAATGTTTGAAGGCTGAGCGCTCTTCAACCCTTCAGGTCCAAGTCGCTTGAATAGGGGCAGCTGTTGCACCCTAAAATTTGACCAACCGGGTCCCGCATCTGGTCCTATGTTTCGACGCATGACTGCATTCGCATCTGCATATCGCATACAGTGCATTTTTCATTTGGTTTGATTTTATCGGGATCACAACCCTCGTCTCGCGTTTCAGGTGTTTTTAATCAGTTTAGATAGGTAGAATCGTGTTTTTTGGGAATTCGAGCTATTCCCGGTGTTTTCAGCTCGCGCTGTTGTTTTTGGGGATATTTCGGTGTCCGTTTATTTTTACCGGCTATTATGGTGCGCTCTCGCAGTGTTTTTTGTCGTTCAGTGCTATTTTTGTTCCTTCGGGAATTATTGTGATTTTTCTAGAATTTATTAGCTATTTTTAGATTTTTTTATAGCTTTAAAATCATTTTTAGATTAATATAGAATATTAATAGATTTTTCTTTTAGAATATTAATTGAATTTTGAATACATTTTTTTAGATATAGAACATTAATAGGTTTTTTGATATTTTTAATAGTTTTAATCTTTTTTAGAATAATATAATTTAAATAGATTTTTTATCATTTTCTTAATAGAAGAATATAGATTTCTTTTATAATAAATAATATAGGTTATATTAGGGATTTAATAGAGATTTAAATCAGTTTTAGGATATTATAGAAATTTAATCAATTTTAGATTAGTGGAAGTATTAGAGTTTTATTGGTTTAAAGTTTAATTAGAGTTAACTAGGTTTAATCATCATAGTTGGTTAATTAGGATTAGATTTTAATCAAGTTTTAACCTTTTTTTTTTATTATTATTCAGAGTTCTTTTGGATTTTTATTTCCCTTCTCGTATTGGGTCAGTTTTGGATGGTGGAGACCAAGTTTGTGGCCAATTTTCGTCCAAGTTTCCAGAAGAATCCAGAATCATCCATGTGTTATATAAAGCTTCAGTTCCACGTGTAAGAAAAGAGGGGACCCCACGTTTTTCATTCACCCACTTCCATTTCATTCTTCCAACTTCCCTCTCTCTGCCACGTATCGCGCATGCAGCGACTCATCCCACTCACCTTGACACGCGTCTCCACCATAGCACCTCACCGGACTCCACCAGTTGCATGGCCGGCGGCCATGCAACCGCCATCCCTAACCTATTCCGGCCACCCTAACCTACTCCGGCCGCCACACATTTCACCGGAAAACTGCTTGTCACCAGAAATTCATCCCTCACCTCCAGAACTTCATCTCCTCCGATCATCATCCATCTTCTCCGATCGTACCTCCACCTTCATAACCACCGGAAACCCTAAAACACCTAAAAACTTCCAGAATCCGATCAATCTTCATCTCCTTCGATCAAACTCCAACAATCTTCGTGTTCATCACCACAAACTACAAACCACCAACAACTCCAAATTTTTCCAGATCAGACTCATCTATTCATCAACTGTTCGTCAAGATTTCTGAGATCTTCATCGCCAGATTCATCCTAAACTTTTCGACTTCGTCTATCCATGGATCTTCGTCACTAATCGCGAATCTTCATCTTCATAAAGATCTTATAGATCTTTACATGCAATTCAAAATCGAAACTCCTTTAACGCCATTGATCATCATCTTCACAGATTCGTCTTGTCAAGGTTCTTCATCTACAATCTTCACCAACGCCATAGATCTTCAACAGCAACAATCTTCATTATCAGTTTCCCAGGTTCGAGAATCATCATCTAGTCGTCAACTTCATACACTTTCCAGAAATCTCTTCAAATCACCAACGCGTTCATCCTTCAAGATCCAGATTCTCCAGAAAGGAAACTTCAAGAACGAAAATCCTTACGAACGCAAATCTCCAGAAATAGGCTTCATCAAGAGCATGCATCCACCATCTTTCCAGATCGTCAAGACTTCTCCGAAGATCATCATTTTTTGTTTAGCGATCTTCCTCCTTCATCAAACGCGAACAAGAATCCACAAATCTTCGTTTCCATTTTCCTTTTTCGTTTTGTGTTGAATTGGTTTTGAGGTGAAGCGAACAGAAGGAAAATGTTTGAGAAGGTTGAAGATTGAGGGAAATCAGAGTTGGAGAACGAGAGTGAGGAGAGAACGGCGCCCGGTGAACAGTGAACGAGAGGAGAAGAGTTAGGGTTTTGGGAATGTGGACTGGGCCTTGGGCCCATCAGTGGTTGTTGTCCGTACCACCCCCCCCATTTTTTTTCCTTACTCCCTCTGTGTTGTGCGTTTTTTGGTGGGCTGGGCCCAATTTTGTTTATTTTTTCCTGCAGACTAACATCCCAGCTGGGCTGTGTACCCCCCCTGTCTTTTTTTCTTTACTTTTTATTTTGTTTTTAGAAATAAAGAAATGTAAAGAAAATGTTATGAAAAAAAAAGGAAAAAAGTATTTGAAAAAAAAAATAGAAAGAAGAAAAAGAAAGAAGAAGAGAAAATATATTGAAAAAGAAGGTGGAAAAATAGTGAGAAAAATAGAGAAAAATAGAGGAAAAAATATATGAAGAATATTTTGAAAAAAGAAAAGGGAGAAGAAAAATATAGAAAAAAGAGGAAAAAATATTAGCATAGATGTAATATTTTTTAGAGTACATTTTTTCATAGAAACTCTTTTTTACATTTTTAGAGATAGAATTAGACGTCCACTTGTTAGGGGACTATTTTCCATTTGATTTTTTCCATTATAGATGGATAGGATAGTATTTCCTAGGAGTTTATTTTCAGTATTCAACCATTGTAACCATTTTTTCAGAATGTTAATAAAACGAGATTTGAGCTGTGGTCCCGAAGTAGCCGAACTACAGCTGCTCTGATTTCTCGTACCAGACGAGAATATGTAGGCATAGGATGCGATGTCCTAGCGAGCACACTAACAACTGACTTTCTGTTCTCTCGCTGCTGTGCGATCGAGACTTTCCCGCTGACGACTAATTGTTACCCTTTTTTCTCTCTTGCCCGAGTGCATTTGAGACCAGACCGTAGTTTTGCCCATAGGTTCCCGTACCTGCGAAACCAGTTTGATTTTCTCGCTGCTGTGTGAGAATACCCCTGTTTAGCCGTAGTTAGCCTGAACTACGTAAGCTCTGATCTTCCATGCAGTGTGGAAGTACGTAGGCACAAGACGCGAGGTCTTGGCGAGCCAATTTTCCCTGTAGTCCCGAACTACGTTGACTCTGACTTTCTCTCTTGAGAATACGTAGGCGTAGAGTGCGACGCTCTATCGAGTCAATTCCCTTCCGTTTAGATTTTGCAGCCGTAGATAGATTGTTTTTGCATCCTTTAGACAACCCAAGCAAGCGTGGATCCCGTCGAGTACGACAGACGTGAGGGGTGCTAATACCTTCCCCTTGCGTAACCGACTCCCGAACCCAGGTTTTGGTTGCGATGACCATACCTTTTCCCGTTTTTTGCGAGGTTTACTTTGAGCGTTTCCTTTCCCTCCTTTGGGATAAATAACGCACGGTGGCGACTCTTCTGTCAGCCGGCGCCGATTTTCGCAGTAGCGACAGTGCCCACTGCTGAAGTAATCCCTCAAAAAAAGAAACAAGAGTATCAAGTGTAAAGAATGCAAAGGTAGAGAAACACACACCTAACCTATATTTCACCTAATAACCTTTCCAAAGCTCTACCAACCTATATTTATCTCTAAACCTAATTTAAACTTCTGTTAATTAAACTAAGGTTCAAATCTTTTTAAAATGTTCACCACTTTCCTTATTTCTCCTTAGTTCTTAATTTCTATCCAAAACCTATATTTTATATTTATTTAAATTAATTAATTACAAAATTAATAATTTTAATTATTTCCAATTAACTTAATTATTCAACCCACCAATACTCTCTTTACACCCCACCACACCCCACATACACATACAAGTCATAATATATTTAATTAACACACCATAATAAATAATTAAATAAAAACACAAATAATTCGATTAAATATATTAATCAAATTTTGGGGTGTTACAATCTCAGGTCTAAACACAACACTTTCACCATATTTATACCAACATAAAGGTGTCATACACCTTCTACCATACAAAGCCTCGAACGATGCCATTCAACACTAGAATGGAAACTCTTGTTGTAGCTGAACTCAACCAATGAAAAATAGTTATCCTAACCATCTTCTTGTTCTAACACACAAGGCCTTAACAGACCCTCCAATGATTGGATAGTCCTCTTCATCTTAGTACCCAATGCTTTTTTCAAACTCTAACTAAACCTCGTTGTGAATCTCAGGTATCTATCCAAAATAATACTCGAAGGAATACCATGCAAGCTAACGACCTTCTCAATATACAACTTGGGCAACATATGTAGAGAATAACTGATCTTATTCAAAATGAAACAAACCGATTTAGTCAGTCTATTAACGATAACCCAGATGGAACCATTCCCTTTAGAAGTCTTAGGAAAACTCATCATAAAATCCATGGAAATACCATCCCACTTCCATTGAGGAATATCCAATGGTTGCATTAAACCCAATAATTTCTGATGTTCAATCTTCGATTTTTGGCAAGTTAAACACGCATAAACAAACTTGGCTATATCCTTCTTCATTCATGGCCACCAAAACATTTTCTTCAAGTCTTGATACATTTTAGTAGCACCGGGATGAATACCCATACTACATCTGTGACCTTTTTCAAGAATACTCTTCTTAAGTTCTGGCACATCAGGTACACAAACTATGTCAGAGAAATGCATAACACCATTCTCATCTATTCTGAAATCACCTCCTTTATCATTACTGATTATCACTAGCCGGTCAACCAATACCGAATCCGATTTCTGACCTTCTCTGATCTCTTCAGAATACCACTAGTCAGTTTCAACACACCTAACTTCCCACTGTTAAAAGTCCTTTCACACAACAGACTCAAATATCTGAATCGCTCGATTAACTCTAATTCTCGAACCATAAACATTGATATATGCAACGACTTTGTTATCAAAGCATCAACTACAATATTCACCTTACCGGGATGCTAACTCAAAGCAAAATCACAATCCTTCATAAATTCAAGCCACTTCTTGTGCCTCATACTTAACTATTTCTGATAGAACAAGTATTTCAAACTCTTGTGGTCACTAAACATTTCAAATATGGAAATAAACAAATAATGCCTAAATTTTTTTAACACAAACACCATGATTGCCAACTCCAGATCATGCGTAGGATAATTCTTCTCATGAACTTTCAGCTGTCTAGAAGCATAAGCCACAACATGACCATTATGCATCAAAACACCACCTAGAGCCATCTTCAAAGCATCACAATCTAAGACAAAGGATTCACTTGGACTTGGAAAATTTAAATTTGGAGTAGACGTCAACTTTCTCTTGAGTTCCTGAGAACTCTCCCCATACTACACATCCCAAATATAGGTTTGAACCTTTCAAGTCAACTGAGTCAAAGGCAACACCAACTTTGAAAAGCCTTTAATAAACCTCTTATAATAACCAGCCAAAATCCAAAAACTTCTGATATTTGTAACAAACTTTAAAGTCTCCCACTGCAACACTTCATCTATCTTTGATGGATCGACAACAATACCACCACTAGAAATTACATGCATGAGAAAACTCACCTCTCGCAACCAAAACACACACTTGGATAATTTCACATACAACTTCTTTTCTTGCAAATTCTGCATCACAACTTTCAGATGCTCCACATGTTCTTCACAAACATAGAATATATCAAAACGTCGTCGATGAACACAACCACAAACAGATCTAAATAATGATGGAAAATCCTATTCAAATATTCCATAAACACACCTGGCGCATTAGACACTCCAAACGACATTACTGAGTACTGATAATGACCATATCTCGTCCTGAATGCAGTCTTCAAAATGTCTTATGGTTTCACACAAATATGAAGATAACCCGAATGCAAATCGTCAACTCTCGGAAGAGGATCCTTTTTCTTGATAGTCACTTTATTCTGTTGTTGATAGTCAACGCACAACCTCATACTACCATATTTCTTCTTGACTAACAACACCGATGCTCCCCATGACGAAGCACTCAGTCGAACAAACTTCTTCTTAAGCAACTTTTCCAACTGTTTCTTCAGCTCACTCAACTCTTAAGCAGACATCCTATAAGGAGCCATCGACACAGGACTAATATCAGATACCAAGTCTATGGTGAACTCAACCTCTAGAAATACTTATGGAAAACCGCACACCATAATTCACAAAACACAACTTTGTTTTCTGCCTTCATATAAGCTGATACCATAAACACGTTAGCATCATTCTGCCTAAACTCAACCACTTGCTTAGCGGACACAAACAACTCGTCACTTGCAACGAATTCTAGAAATGACACTGACTTGTCGAAACAGTGATATTAACATGATTGAGCTCTAACCAATTCATTTCAAGGATAACATTGAGTTGATTCAACGATAGATAGACTAAGTCGATCCCAAAACTCTTACCATAATAGTCAGTGGACAATTCAAACACACCCATAAAGTAGTCATCAAACCATTAGCTGCGGTATCAATAACCATATGTCAACCATATCAGACAACCTTAAATCCAACTTCTCAACTCAATCAAGCGAAATAAAAGAATGTGTTGCACACATGTCAATAATAACAATCAGCGGAATATCCTAACTATATATATATATATATATATATATATATATATATATATATATATATATATATATATATATATATATATATATATATATATATATATATGTGTGTGTGTGTATATATATATATATATATATATATATATATATATATATATATATATATATATATATATATATATATATATATATATATATATATATATATATATATATATATATATATATATATATATATATATATATATATATATATATATATACACACACACACATATATATATATATATATATATATATATATATATATATATATATATATATATATATATATATATATATATATATATATATATATATATATATATATATATATATATATATATATATATATATATATATATATATATATATATATATATATATATATATATATATATATATATATATATATATATATATATATATATATATATATATATATATATATATATATATATATATATATATATATATATATATATATATATATATATATATATGGGAAAATGTTAATGAGTGCTCCGGACATTAGTTAAGAGATTAAAAAGATAAATTAAATATTTTTTAAGAGATTAAGGAGAAATGTTATATATATATATATATATATATATATATATAACATTTCTCCTTAATCTCTTAAAAAATATTTAATTTATCTTTTTAATCTCTTAACTAATGTCCGGAGCACTCATTAACATTTTCCCATATATATATATATATATATATATATATATATATATATATATATATATATATATATATATATATATATATATATATATATATATATATATATATATATATATATATATATATATATATATATATATATATATATATATATATATATATATATATATATATATATATATATATATATATATATATATATATATATATATATATATATATATATATATATGGGGAAATGTTAATGAGTGCTCCAGACATTAATTAAGAGATTAAAAAGATAAATTGAATATTTTTTAAGAGATTATGGAGAAATGTTAATGAGTGCCCCGAATATTAGTTAAGAGATTAAAAAGATAAGTTAAACATTTTTTAAGAAATTAAAAATATGTCTTTTTTTAAAATATGTGTATTTAATATACTAATAACTTTTTAAAATAATTTTGTGTGTATTAAATGAATTAAACATCTAATATTTTTCTTATTTAGAATTTTTAATCAATGTCCGACACACAGTACCCCACCGCATTACACCACACGAACAACGTAGAAACTACCAAACCAACACCTTCAGTACACTTCAAGTCTACAACTCCTTTTCCATTTTCAGCTACAACCCATTTTTCGTGTAAGTATTTTCAACTCCCTACTGAAAAGCGTCGTTTTCTTAGCTTTATTGTCGTTGTTTTCGTACTGTACCTTTTGCCGTTAACTATTCACATAAATGCATGTTTGAATTCTGTTTATTTGCTTTGTTTGTTCCTTGAATGGACGAGTGCTTATTGATTTTTTCATAATTTGTTCATTAATTTGGGATTCTCTATGTTAATTGCTTAATTGAAGAAATAATAACTGCAGATTGTGTTGTTGTTGTCGTCGTCGATTGTCGGTTGAACGAGTTTCGTTGCAGTCATGAGTTTTGCTTTTCGAGGGAGTCGGGGTGATATTGAAAGCGGATTTTCAGAATATGTTCCTGAAAGAACCTCAATGGTATGCGTAATCGTTGTTGTTTTTATGTGTTGGTGTTAGTCTTTGTGCAATGTGCTACTTTTTTCTCATAACCTCAGATATGATTAAATTGTATTGTAATTCTTATGATACTCTATTTTGCCTCAGCGAGTTCATCCATCTCGGTCGGCTCATAGCAACTCTCTAGCTTTTCTTATTACGGGTAAGCTATTATCTTATGTATCTAAAGTCTATTTGTATTGACTTATTTGAGTTTAACTATTGACTGACCTAAGTACTTATAAGATTGTTTGAGAGAGTTTATGGAAACCAAGGTTGATATGTCCATAAGGTGTTCTCAGCTTATTTTCATAAATTTTATAGGATAATGATAGGACTATTTGGCCTAATGCTAGTGAGAGGCCCAAACAAGAGGCGTGGAGAGTCATGTCTAGAAGGCTAAAAAAGAGAAGAATCGGTTAGTTAGTGATATGGCTGGGAATGTCGTTGAAATCTTGGAATTTCTGTTAGCAGAGAGGGATATAGGGTGAAGGGTATTGTAGAATCGGTACGCACGTTTATTATTACGAATGAGTTAGGAGAATATTTTGTCTGGTAGGAGCATTGTTCTGGTTTCCTATTAACTGTAACTACTCTTTTTCATCAAATTTTGTCAATAAACAATATCTCATTTATCTATTTTCTGTGCGATTATTTTAATTTTTGTGAGGTTCCATCAAATAGCTTGTGAAAACAACTTATAGCTTGTATAGGAACAATTTGACTTTATCTTATTTTTAGTCATAGAAGTAGCTTATACATAACATTTATATGATAAGTGCTTATGCGATATGCACTTAAATTAGCTGTTTATTCAAACAAGACCCTATGCTTTTCTGCTTCATATATGTAGAATGTTAATCGCTATTTGACTTACTCATACTTATTGGGCAGTTATTTTGGTATTCATGATATTAAACTCCCCTCAGATGTCACATTATTTTTTGGTAAGTAATCACTTAAAATATAATGTATATATGCATGCTACTAGTTTTCTTACTAGCTCTCTTCATGAAATTACAAAAGTAATGGTTAACCCTTTCCTTTTCAGCTCTGGATAGTACTGGCTATCTTCGTGATGGCTACAAGTCTGAGAATATATGCAACATGTCAACAGCTTCAAGCACAAGCCAGGGCTCATGCTGCAGCAGCGTCTGGGTTGCTTGGCCATGCTGAATTACATTTTCAAATGCCACCATCTATTGCAATTGCAAGTAGAGGAAGATTGCAGGGACTTAGACTTCAGCTCGCACTTCTGGACCGAGAATTTGATGATCTAGGTATTATGCTTCTGCGTTTCACTTTTGGACGTGTATTTGTTAGACCTCTTATTAGTATGGTTATTATACTATTAAACTGCAGCTATTGTATTATTAGGCAGCAGTTATGTATTAGGAAGCAGTTATTTTGTTAGACAGTTATTGAATACATAGGGAAATGGAAGGAAAATCACTAGGTATTTTATTTTTGGACTGGATATTGATTAGGAGATACCAAAACAGATGAAAGCTTATTGTGCTTTATTGTTTTGCTCATTTTGTGGCAGATTATGACACTTTGAGAGCTTTAGACTCTGATACTGCTTCTAGTACTCCTTCAATGACTGAGGAAGAGATAAATGCCTTGCCTATTCACAAGTATAAAGTCTCAGGCCCAACAAAGTAAGTTGTGACAGTCTCTAAAAAAAAGTAATGCTAATGAATTAAAAGAAAAGCTTGCTGTATTTGTGTGCATCTTTGCTCTTCATTTTCTTTTCTTGCAAGGAGCAAGAGAGTTTTGGTGGGTCAGTCCACCTTGTTTTGCAGTTCTTCAGCTGGCACCTACTGCTAAAACCATTGGTTCTGTTTGGCGATTTTAAAGTTCTCATATTTTGTTTAAGAAAACATTCAAGTATGTAAAATATAAATCTTCCTCCGTGCAAAAATAGGCTTGCCTCAGGAGAGCTGCTGAGGTTGGCTATACCAGAGGGTTAGAATTATTATGATTTTGTGTTTTGATAACTTATTATGGCAGGGAAGTTCTCAATCCCCCCATCTATTTCTCAAAGGACCTCCCAAAAACCCTGTATTGACCATGTCTGGAAGGATTCATTTGAATGCCTTGTCTCCGAAAGCATCCTTCTGGAGCATATGTTTATATACATGTGATCAGAAAAAAAAAAAAAACACGAGAAAGAGAAACATCATGGTCCGGAAGGATCCATCCGGATTCCGGAGGGTACAAAGTATGGCTATGGAAGGTACCTTCCGGAAGCGTGAAAATATACATTGAAGCTAATCTAAGGTTTTCTATATTCTCAACCTATGTAAATAACAAAAACATTGTGAGATACCTGGTAAATTGTTTGATGATTAGGATAAAGTTGCAGGTCTCAATACTTATTTGGATGAAAAATGAGAGATTGGTAATTCTGGGGTTTTTGAAAGCTTTTTAATTTTTTTTAAAAAGTTGATAGAATAGAGGAAGGGAAATGGTGCAGGTTGGTATATTGATACACCCCGAAAGGATGCTTTCGAACCAAAGGCGTCTGGAGCGATCCTTTCGCCCAGGGTCAAAATGGACAATTTGGGAGGTCCCTAAGAAATGAATAAATTCGAATTTCCCTTATGACATTGATTAGGAGCAGTATTTAATAATAGCTCTTGAAAAAAATGTCGCCTATATTTGTAAGGTTCTTATAGTAGTAGGTTAAATGGTCAACAGGATTTGTTTTCTCTTTTTCTGCGATGCATTTTGTAAAGAAACCTAAGCCAGGAAAAATAAATTGACATAATTTGTTTATATTAACAGAGATGGCTTCACCGGTTTAACATCCTCTTCAGAGGCATCTGAGGTAAATATCTCTGTTAGCTCAATCTTCGCTTTAGGTTTATGTGGTTTCACTAGGTTGTTTGAGTTATGGAGGCATTTTTTGGTAGAAATAGTGTCAATACATCTTTTGTTTTATGTTTCAGTAGTTAGCTTTATGCACTTTTGGTAATTTATGTGATGTTTTCCTACAATTTTGTTTCTGAAATAGGAGTTGTTTTTAATTTCTTTTTCAAATGTTTTAATCAGAGTAAAGAAGACTCTAAAAGAGCAGAGAGAAGTGTCAAAGGTTCAGAAGATGAGCTGATATGTACTATATGCTTGGACCAAGTTACGAGGGGGGAACTTGTGCGTAGCTTGCCGTGCTTGCATCAGGTTTAATGCAGCCTATCTCTTGCTTTTATAATTTTTTGTTGTTGTTATAAACAAATTATTTAGCAGGAATGGAGATTAGTACTTGTTTCTGGAAATGTCAGATTTGTATTGTGTTAACTCCATGCCACCTCGAGAGATGTAAAGTTGTCTACTCCTTAGTTTTCTCGCCACATTTCAGTCAAATCCATTCACCTGACTAATTGAGCTAAAGCATAAGGGGTTGTTAACTTCTGTTTTTTCTTTTCATTTTGATTATTGGGGGAATAGCTCTGCATAATTCTTAAATCATGCTGTCAATATTGCTCATTCTGGTCAGCTTCTGCTTCTTTATTTTTTAATTAGTCTAAACCAAAAGCTGATAAATATTTTTGCTTTGGAGCCTTTGGACGAAGATTGGAGAACTCATATTTGGAGCTCTTATGAAACTAAACTTGATTCACTTAATAAAATCCGATATCGTTTTTCTTGAATCAAAGCATGATTGCTGCCACTTTACTTCAATTGCAACTCATTCGTTTAAAATTCTTACTTGTTTCTTGTTTCTTTCCATCCAGTTTCATGCCAACTGCATCGATCCATGGCTTCGACAACAAGGAACATGTCCTGTGTGCAAATTTAGGATGGGGACAGGAAGGCAGGGAAACACCGATAGCGAGTCAGGTGATTCAGATGTTTTGTAATATTATTCTGATATGGCTGTAAAGTGCACAATGTTTTGGGTTATACAAGTATGTAAATTTTTTGGAATTGGATTATACCCTTAGTTTGCCATGAATATGCAAGGGTGTAATCCATTTAAGTGTTGAAGATACAAATTATTCAATGTGTCTATGACTCATGCCATTGGTATTAGTTGCAGTGTTATCATACAAATGTGTAAATACCGAGTCTACCTTACAAAGTGTCCAAATATGTCTTTCACTCTTGCCTTCTGTTTTGCGTTCAAAGAAATAATATAGTTTCTTGATTGAATTAGGAAAGGTATCTGTCATTAATAAGTTATATGCAAATGGACAAACCAGATAACATACTGGTAAAAACTAAAATCAAATAATACTGGTACACCAATGTTTTGAAAACTGAATCAATTGGAGTTAAATTGTAATGCATATCACTCTAACGATGACTCTAATTGAAGAACATTGGTATCTCAAGTAAGTTGAGACTTTGTCCAAATCAACATTGCTACCAACGGATGAAATGCTTGCACAGGGTAAGATTTCTTGCTTAAAATTTTATGTTTGTTTGAACTCACTATGTCCCAAAGGACCAAAATTTCAGGACAGACTTGTTATATAAATTGGCAAGCACAAAGAAATGGGGCAACATTAGAATGGTCATACAAGAGAGTAGAGACCATCCTGGTTCCCAGCATAAAGACAACGGTGACAATAGCTTGATGACCCTGCTTATACAATACCACATAGAAGAAACATTTCTAGAGTTGTTTGAGGAAGACAGCGATGGATTGCATTGAAGAAGACAACATAGAAGAAACATTTCCAGAATTGTTTGAGGAAAGTAAGCAAGGTAAAACGAGCTTTAGGTAAATATTTGTTAGTTGTAGAAAAACTATACAGACAAGGGGCGAAAACACCAATGCTTAGATGTTTGAGCCATGAAGAGTAAAAAAACGCCATGACCGAAGCACATAGGAGGAAGATCATAGGCTGACAACAAATTGTCTTAAAACGCGAATAGATCTCTGAGTCATGACTCATCTCTGGTCACATCTCTAAATTAGAACTTGTCAACAGATCGAAGCCCCACCTATCACTTTTCTACATGATGCATTATTGCTACATACACAATACATGAAGGATCACCACTACCTCCTCTCCAAAACCCAACATCGGTTTCATCTCTGAACCAAACTCAACATAATAAAATTAATATCAATATAAGGTCACACTAACGGTTCCATCTTTGAACCGAACATCTCAAACATAATCAATTATTAAATATCAACATAAAAATAAAGGTTATACGATTTTGCATCTATAATCATACATTATCCTTTTTTATGGGGTAATCATTAATTCAATAAATCACATCATTAACCATCAATTAATGTTACACAACAAGTAACACAGTATAATCACGTCCTCACGTACACTATTAACCTCTTAGGATCTTACCATGAGGTAGTAATACGCGTTAGCTTTTCAATGCTTCAAACCGCACCTCAATTGGAGTTATGAAACTCAAGTTATGATGAAAACAATATCTAAACAAAATCAACCTAGTTAGTGACGGTTGGATCGTCACCCAGCTGACTCCTGTCAGCTCGTTCGACGCTATGATGGTTGGACAGTCACAAAGGTGACGTCCGTCACCAATTGGAGTTATGAAACTCAAGTTATGATGAAAACAATATCTAAACAAAATCAACCTAGTTAGTGACGGTTGGATCGTCACCCAGCTGACCCCTGTCAGCTCGTTCGACGCTATGATGGTTGGACAGTCACAAAGGTGACGTCCGTCACCACTGCTGAATGCTGATTTTACGTTTTTTCACCATATGAGAACTTCCAATCCTCCGATTTTGATTCCATAAAAGCCAACATGCTCAGAATTCGACATACAACAATTATATAAAAATTATAACAACATACAACACATATATTATAGATTCTAACATCATTTAATCATCAATCTAGTAGCATGCACATCATTTTTTAGGCAAAACATCAAGAACACATAACTCATAATTTTTACATAGGATTGCAAAACCAAATTTATCACATAATTAAGCATATAATCAACATCAAACAACATCAATTTAGAAAAGTTTGTACAACTATCTCTAAATCCAAAAATATGAGTGCAATATGCTCTTAAATGTATTTTGAATGATGTCAAAATTAAGTAGCATAAATATTTTTGTATTTGTACCTTATAATCTTTGCCTAAATGTGCATCATCATCAAAGAACATGTAAGATTAGATTACATAAGTCATCACATGTCAAAATATAAGTATTCACATGAAAATCATGCATGGGTCGATACATACTGAGTGAAATTTAAATGAATTTGGTTCTGCCTCGTATGAGTCGATACATTATGCGAATGAGTCAACTCATTCTTGTTTGGGTCGACTCAATCTAAAAGATTCTTTTTAAGATTTGTCACTACCTCTAACGGGTCAATAAAATCAAAAAATGGATCGACACATTGAGTGAATGAGTTGACTCACCCGTGTTTAGAGTCAACTCATCCTAAAACATTTTTCTTTGAATTTAGCTAGTGCCTTGAATGTATTTGTTGGTGTAAGCCCGATAGGCCAATACTTTTGGTACTTGTGTCGAATTATTTATTAATAATAAAATATATTTTTTTATTATGTTTGTTTTTATAAAATAATAAAGTCCCTAGAATACCTAGTCCATTTAATGAAATATTAAGTGACTTAGTCATAAGATTCCATTAAATATAAGGACATTATTTTTAACGTATCCGTAGTCGAGTTTTACTATGAAGTGGGATAACCTTAAAGTATTAAGAGTATTATGTGGATAGACTGATGATCATATCTCATGGATAATGGATAAGGAGTTATTAATTCTTAAAATATGTATGAATATTAGGAGTAATATTTATACCGGATTGAACTACTATGAGAGTACTACATAAAATGTTATGCAAAGTGTCATAAGTTACTCTTATGGTGATAGTAGTGTATACCATCCTTCGATCTGAAAGTAATATGGACTCTAAATGAAGAGTCGAATATTTTATTGTTGATCTAACATTATCCGTAACTGGATGACCATAAAGACAATTGATGGGTACTCCACAAAGCATGTTGAGAGACATGAGTGACCTAGATGGAATTTGCCCATCCCGCATAACAGGATAAATGTCTAAGGGTCCAATATTGAACTGGAAAAAGATGACACGATATATGTCTTGTGTTCAATATAGACACGAGAGAAAAAAGGTAATTGTACACACAAGTATTATCACAAGAGGTTTTGTCAGATCACATGACATTTTCGTGACTTGAATAGTAGTGATGTGTTGTTAGATACCGCTCATTGTTTATTAGGCTAAATGCGTGATTTGATATAATTGCCAATGTTGTGAAAATCTATAAGGTAACACACATAAGGACAGATTGATAAGAGGTAGAGTAAATAAGGAATACCGTAAGATATAATGCACTTAAGTAAATATAGAACACCATAAGGTACGGTGCACTTAAGTAGAATACCGAATGTGGTAAGGTACCATGTGCTTAAGTGATATACAACACACCATAAGATATGGTGCGCGTCAACTTAAGTGGGTTTTTTTAGCTTGTAGTCCACACAAGTGGTTCTATAAATAGAACCCTTGTGCATAAGCATTCATACTTGACCAAAACTTGGTCTATGAAGCCCTAACCGTATTTTTCTTCTCTCTCTCTCTCTCTCTCTCTCTCTCTCTCTCTCTCTCTCTCTCTCTCTCTCACACACACACACACACACACACACACACACTCAAATCCTTCAATCGTAGCAGCTAGCACTGAGACTAAAGGAATCTGTTCATGTGGACTAAGTAGAGGCATTGTTCATCATTCAACGCTCATGATCACTCTTTTGATTCAACATTAAATGGTCTATTGCCACAAGAGGTAACCATTTCTATCACTGATCATGCCCATTCGTAAGGATCACTAAAGAGAAAATTTTAATTTCCGCTACATTTGGATCACGTTTTCGCTTAAGTGGTATCAGAGCCACTTACAAAATCATGCATCTATAGTTGTTTATTTTATGTACTTTCTATTTTAATTCGCTTAAAACTCATAATAAATTAAATTATAATCAAGTAATTGAATTTTGGCATCATGCTGTGTACAATTTGGATGATCGATGTTGGTTATACTTTAGAATCCGACATTAGTATGGTGAAGTAGCGATACATCAATCGTTCTTAAGTTACACAAATATGATCAATCAAATTTTGTATGTGATATAAGTAACTCTGGTGCAAAGATGGTATATTGGATACAGTGTTTCTATTCTGTTCATTCAATCATGTAATGATTGTTATTCTTTTGAGCGATCCATATTCATTTGCTTCGGAAATCTGACGTTAGTATGATAAAGCAATGGCATGTCGATCAATTATACTGAATTATTGATCATGGTGTTTTGACGGTATGCAGTTGTTGCATTAGGGTTCATGATGACACTGTAAGAACAAGAATTGTTTCTGCAAGTTATCTCTATGTTTTGACGATAACAATTAAGTATTTATGAAAGAACCATTTTATGTTCTAATGTTTGTTGTGTGCAGATCACGCTAATTAAAGATATCAGATTAAACAAACAATATAAAGATGTGCATTTAATACAATATGAGAATTACTATGTGTGACGTGTCATAAAGCGCTTATTGAAGAAGCAAGTTTGCGTCTGTATCTGATCACGATTAGAAAGATCCAAGGATATTATATATTGCTATTGCAATGCTCCTGTGGATTCTGCTCTGAGAAGTGCATCTGATCTGAAAGCAAACAAAGCATATTGAAGAAGCAAGTATGCCTCTGTATCTGATCACGATCAGTAAGATCCAAGGATGCTGGATATTGCAGTTGCAATGCTCCTGTGGATTCTATTATGAGATATGTATCTGATCTGGAAGCTAATAACGCATCTGAGATATAGTCCTCTGAAGAACCAAGCTCTGAAGACTCTAATGACTTGAAGCTCTGAAGGCTGAAGGCTCTGAAGACCAAGTGCAGAAAGTCTCTGAAGACTTAAGGGTTCTGAAGATCAAGACTCTGAAGACTCTGAAGATATAATCCTCTAAAGAACCACGTGCTGAAGACTCTCATGACTTGAAGCTTTGAAGGCTGAAGGCTCTGAAGACCAAGTGCAGAAAGACTCTAAAAACTAGATTCTGAAGTTGAAGATTATATAGCTTCTCCTAGACAAAGACGTGTTAATCAGATAAGTTGTTGCTATCCACTCTGATAAACAAGGTAATGAAGTCAAACAACTCTGATGTTATTATGCTATCATACCAAAGTAGTTTCTGAACTACTCATCAGATACATCATCATAGGAACCAAAGTCAGAAGATGATCTGTCCAAGCTGATAAATGAAGATCATATCATTTGTGGATAAGAGCTGTCTCCCACAATGATATATTAACGTTACAAGAAAAGGACAAAGAAAGTGATGTCACTGTACTATCCATCACATGCTTATTCTATCCGTTGGGAAATGACCGTTGAAATTTGAAAGGACATCTCTATCCTCACAACGACTCTCTTGGATGCACTATAAAAGAAGAACATTTGATTCATTCAAATGTAGCAACGTAGCTGGTTGACAAGCATGTTAGCAAGCTAGTTGATTAACAAGAAAAGCTTTATGCTAAAAAGCCTCAATGCTCACATAAGAAAGCTTTTAAGCAATATGGAAACTAATGTTTTAATAATCTCCTTGAGATTTATCTTTATATAGTTTCTGTATTAGGAAGCAAGGATCTATTGCTCAATACTTGCCTTGTACTTTAATTAGGAGTAATCTGCTTGATAAGAAGCACTCATGTAATCTCCGGCAACACAAATTCAATTTAGAATTGGTGGATCCTCAAGTGATCAAGTGAAGATCAGAATACTTGAGATGACAAGTGGCTGTGGTCATTTGTGGAATCTAATAGGAGATCTTAATTGATCGAATTCTATTAGGTGTCAATGAACGTTATATCCTTAGGGACCGCTGAACGTGTCATTGACTATTTGTTAGTCACCTGCAGTTTGCTTGTGCATCTGTAATCAGTTTGGTTATAGTGGATTAATCCTTGATTGAGTAAGGTAAAATCACCTTGGAAGGGTGGACTGAAGTAGCTTGAGAGTTGCTCAAGTGAACCAGGATATATCATGTGTTCTTTACTTGTATTATACTTTATCATTTATGCTTCCGCAATGCATCTTTTAGAATCACGTAAAGCAACAAGTGAAGAGGAGAAAAAGTTTATTAAAGTGAAAACCCAATTCAAACCCCCCTTTCTTGTGTTTTTCTCACACCTTCAATTGGTATCAGAGCTCCGGTTCTGTTATTGATGGATATCAAACACCTAACAGTGTCAGATAAAGATCCAAAAGCCGTGTGAAGATGAGTACTAAAATTTTAATCTATTGGGTTACCTTGAGCAAGTCACTGATTCCTTGAAGTTTGAAGTTTGAAGTTATCAACAACAAAATCTCCTCCATTAAATCTTGGAAGAAGATTGTAGAATCAGCTGACAAGATAGACTCATCAGATAAGAAGTTATATCTGTTGAATGTTTATCTTAAAATATGATTGGATAAACAACGTATTCGCTCAAAGATCAAATCATCAAAAAGCAAGAAATCTTGTTTTGCTGAAGATTAATTTTATGTGAGTATGAGATGTTTTCAAGAAACGGATTAGTCCACTCTTGACTTTCTCATGAAAAGCTCATTGGGAGTTATCTTAAGTAAGAAAAGAAATATTGTTGACTAATGAATTTGATTCTTAAGAACTTCCGAATGAAGTCTGCAGAAAAGGGCAAGAACAGAGAAAGTTCAAATCTTGAAGAAATGATCCTTCTAATTCAAGGCATTTGAAAGCTGCTTTCCTTGAAAAACTTCTAAGAAATATGTAGAGGTTTTAAGAAAGGAAGATCATTAACTCATCAGGGATTTGATGAAAGATGAATTTTGAGATCTTAATAGAAGTAGCATGGACAATTAAGTTCTGTTAACTTGAGAATGTATCTCAGTTGAACAAACAGTTGTCAAATATTATCAGATATTATTCTCAGAAATTCATTATGCTTGATTCCTGAAATCAAGATTGTTTTGGAAAAATACATTGACTGAAGTCATTTAGTCTGATTTAAACGGGATTTAAGTCTCTGGTGTTATTCCGAATGAATAAGTCAGTAGACATCCTCTTTCAAAAGCAAATGCTCTTGAGGAACTAACTCCTCTAGTTAGCTCAGCATTGCAAGAACATAATTGTCATTTAGAATGTGTCATTTGATGCATCCGAGTTTGATGATAATTGTATCTAGACTGGATCTGCATTTGTTTCAATCAAACAATTTCAGAAGATGAAGCCTGATGGAAGTTAGATGCTCTAATCATGAAGACTAGTTTATCTGTGCTCTGAAGATGTCTCTCAGAAATCAGATGGATGATCTATTGATAAAGATGCTACAGAACGCAACTGAAGGATATGAGATCAGCTCTGAAAAGTTTTTCAGAAGCAACTCCAGATGCCACTCCATTAGCTGCTTTTGGAGAACCAACTCTGACAGGATCCTCCAGAATCAAATCTTCTCTTCCAGAGGAGATGTTTTTCTTTGGAAAGAAGAAAGATCTCACAAGAACAAGATCCTTCCTCATATCTTCAAGGCTAGTCAGCAAGAAGGTTTTGACTACACAGAGACATATGCTTCTGTGGCAAGGTTAGAATCCATACTCTTGTTAATTTCCTTTGTTGCTCGGAATAACATCAATCTAAATCAGATGAATATTAAAAATACTTTTTAAATGGTTTAATTGAAGGAGAAGTATATGTTCATCAACCTCCTGGATTTGAAAATGAAAAATTTCCAGAACATGTTTTTAAATTAAAGAAATCACTCTATGGCTTAAAACAAGCTCCTAGAGCTTGGTATGAAAGGCTGAGTAATTTTCTTCTGGAAAATAACTTTATCAGAGGAAAGATTGATAACACTCTTTTTCATAAATCAATTAAGAAAGATATTTTAATCTGTCAGATTTATGTTGATGATATTTTTCTTTGGAACCAAATATTTCACTTGGAAAGGAGTTTGCTAAGTGTATGCAGGCAGAAGCTGAAATGAGCATGATGGGAGAACTCAGATTCTTTCTGGGAATTCAAGTCAATCAAACTCTAGAAGGCACTTACATACATCAGACAAAGTATGTGAAGGAGCTTCTGAAGAAGTTCAACTTGACAAAAAATAAGCCAGCTAAGACTTCCATGCATCCAACTAGCATTCTGGGAAAAGAAGAGGTTTCTGCGACGCTGATTTTGCTGAAGTTAAAATTAAGCTACAGAATGATCTGAACGTTAAGTCACAACACTTCAGAAGATTCTGAGTGTTTTACAAGAAGCAAAGCTACAGAGGACTTTGAGGAAGCAACTTTACAGAAGACTCTGAGCGATTGGTTGAAAGCAACATTTCAGAAAACTCTGAGCAAAAAGTATAAAGCAATGTTTCAGAAGACTCTGAAACCCACTTATCTCAAAGGCTGCAACTGCAGAGGCTCTGAGAATCAGATTATGCATGGCTCTGAAACGTCAGCAATAAAGCTTACATATGGATAATAAGGACATCTGAAGAACGAAGATCTGCTCTGATCTGAAGCGTTCCTCTGGATGAACAGTTTACTGAAACATTCGCTAGAGTTAAGCTGCATAGATCTAAAGCTTACTCTGGAACTTCATCAGAAGATATGAATATTACTCTAATAAAGGGAGAAATAGAACTTCATCAGAAGATCTGAAGCTTACTCTGATAAGAAGAAGACGGAACTTCAGCAGAGGATCTGATGCAAGGAAACATTTTCATATTTGTTCACTCAATAGATGCTGATCAAGATAAGTAGAATTGCAACTTCACAGTCAGAAGAATCTATTATGGAAATTAATGAAATATAGTATCTGAACCACATCAGTCCCAAACCCTCTGGACAAACTCTTATGGGTTTGATGTCATTATTTGAGTTAACATCTGTTGATGAAGCTCTTCTGGGAAAAGACTGAATGTCTAAGGTAGAAAATCTCTCCAGAAGATAAAGCAGAAGTATCTAAAGCTCTAGTTCTTCAAAATCAAGTATAGATATTGAAGAAAGAATAAACTTCAAAAGAAATGTATGTAATCATGAAGAATGAAAGCATTCTATACAGTAGTCAGAATGATTACTCAGAACCGAATGCAATTAGTATCTATCATGATGCATATTGTTTTTGGAAGTCTATATTGGTATCAAGGACTCAAAATCAAAGCATTGTTACTAAGATTCAAGTCATGATTGATTTGATAACAAGCTTGAAATCAGAAACCAAAGGCGGAGAAACCAAAGGTGGATTAACAGAAGTTCTCACACCTTCAATTGGTACGAGAATTCTAGCAGAAGAAGTCACCCTCAGATGAACTGATACTGATTGATAAGAACAAGATTGTCATTCAAATCGATTCAAGAAATACGTCTTAGTTTGATGACAGTTTGTGATGATCAATTGCGTCTATTCAAAGAATAAATTCTTGATGCAAGAAGTCAACAAGTTTCCTCAAACACATAACCATTTTTGAAGCTTATGCTTTTGCTGAGAAACTAGCGTTCAGCTCGAAACAAGTCGTCTGGCAAATAAAGAGGCGTGATCATTTGTAAAGACAAAAAGATGGGAGATCAGGAAATGAAGACCAAAGGAAGATTCTGGAATTCATAACTATTGATCAAGATGAAACAACATCGGAGGAGATGTGTGTCTATTATTCATAAGAAAGGAAGCTGAAGAAGTTAGTATGATTCAGATGAAGACTACAGCAGAAAGAAGAAAGATAAAAGTCAGAATGGAAAACACTCAGATAAAGAATCAGTCAGAAGAAGATTCCAGAAAAGAAACTGCCAGATTAGCACAAAAGTAGAAGATGCTGAGAAGAGGAGAAGGTTAAACAAGTTTTCAGAGAAAGCTTTGCTGAACATAAACTTGTCAACAACTCTCTTCAAAACATGCTTAAACAAACTCTGGTAAAGTTGTCTATCTCTAGTTTTAGGCACTTAGGTTTCTTTTTATTGCTAATAATTTTAATCTGGTTATTTAATGAAAATTCATCTTTTTGATGATGTCAAAAAGGGGGAGAAAAAGAATATGGTTTTGATATAACCTAAAGAAAATATGTTGATATAACCTAAAGAGAATGCAAAACATCAACTCTGAATATGATATAAACTGCGTTTACTACTAACCGTGTGTTTGATGTTTCACCAAGGAACTCTGAAAAAGTTCACTAGGCATTCTAGATACAGGTTAAATGAAAGAACTTTGAGTTCAAATGAACTGGTTGTTCATTTAATAGAAGTTATACACTTCGTAAATATATATTCAGAATCAGATGGACCCAATACTGTTCAGAGGATGAAATATCTCTGAAAGTTAAAGTCATCTGGAATCATAATGTTCAAAAGATGTAAACTGTCTGTGATTATGATAATCAGAACATAAGAATCAGAAATCTTCATAGAAGCAAGAATTGGTATCAGACTCAGAATCAATTAGTTTCAAGAGACCAAGAATCATGACTGTATCAAGTTCTGAAGATCTTAATATCTGACCTACTGTAACCAGGGGGAGTTCACCCAGAAAGGTTCACAAGTCAGAATATTTGATTTTCACCCAGTCTGAAACTTAGGGGGAGTCTCTCATCTAAAACTAGTTCTGCTTCTGATAAATAGCGTGGCTAAGTTATTAGAAAATAATTGTTTCGTCTCTGTGCTACAGTTGTTCTGATGAACAGTAGCAAATGCTTTAGAAGGCTCTGAAGTTATATGGCTCTGACACGATGTCTAAAGAAAACAAAGTCTAAAGATCTGAAGATGGAAGTTCTGCTGAACGAGTCCAGATGCTAAAGACTTATGCTCTTTTAGATCGTAGGGAAGTAATCCTTTTCGTCTATATATTTTACTCTATCAAATTTCTATTTTGTGAGTCTTGGGATCAGAGAAAGTCTCTGAACAAGCAAAAATGAATTTTTGAGGTTAACACATTCAGGGGGAGCTGTTGCTTGAAACTTTGAATATGTTATGCTTGGTGATTATTCTGTATAAAATATTCTATCAAAATACATGTTTTTGTCATCATCAAAAAGGGGGAGATTGTAAGAACAAGAATTGTTTCTGCAAGTTATCTCTATGTTTTGATGATAACAATTAAGTATTTATGAAAGAACCATTTTATGTTCTAATGTTTGTTGTGTTCAGATCATGCTAATTAAAGATATCAAATCAAACAAACAATATCAAGATGTGCATTTAATACAATATGAGAATTACTATGTGTGACGTGTCATAAAGCGCTTATTGAAGAAGCAAGTTTGCGTCTGTATCTGATCACGATCAGAAAGATCCAAGGATGCTGTATATTGCTGTTGCAATGCTCCTGTGGATTTTGCTCTGAGAAGTGCATCTGATCTAAAAGCAAACAAAGCATATTGAAGAAGCAAGTATGCCTTTGTATCTGATCACGATCAGTAAGATCCAAGGATGTTGGATATTGCAGTTGCAATGCTCCTGTGGATTTTATTCTGAGATGTGTATCTGATATGGAAGCTAATAACGCATCTGAGATATAGTCCTCTGAAGAACCAAGCTCTGAAGACTCTAATAACTTGAAGCTCTGAAGGCTGAAGGCTCTGAAGACCAAGTGTAGAAAGACTCTGAAGACTTAAGGGTTCTGTGAAGGTGAGAAAATACTTAGAAGGGGGGGTTGAATAAGTATGACAGAAAATAATCAAAGATAAAAACTCAAGTATTTTTATCCTGGTTCGTTGAACTCAACTACTCCAGTCCACCCTTTTCAAGAGTGATTTGCCTTTCTCAACAAGGACTTAATCCACTATTCAAATCAACTGATTACAAATAGCAACACCTAAGAACAACTGTTCTTAGTCTTCTCAAGAGCTACTGATCTAACCTAGATCCTCTTAAGGAAAACTTCCTTTACAAATTAATGTAATACAATGTAAGAGTAAGAAATTGCTTCTAATAAAGCTATAAACACAATTGTGTTATTTCTCTAAGTTTAGAACAATGTATGAACAGCAAAGAATATGAGAGCTTGAGAGTTTTTCGCGTGAGAGTGTTCTTGCAATTATTTTCGTCTCAAAGTTCGTCACTGAAGAAAGTGCTATGATATCCTTTATATAGCCACTTGAATATTGGAGAGAATATTTTACCGTTGGAGAAGATATTTCCAATATCAAAAAGGTACAGTCCTTTGTACTATAGCAGCAGAGAGACGGCGCACAAATAGTGGGTGTAGCAATTGTCTGCTGAGCTGTGAATTTACCATATATGGAATGTATCAGAGGAATAATCTTCTTGCAGAGATTTATGTCTATCCCAATTAAGGAAAGATTTGCTGGCATATTCCAACGGATATATTTAAATAATCTTCTTCAAATAATTCTTCAGATAGTTCAGATCAACAATCAATATCAGAGTCTTCAGTCTTCAGAATCTTCTGGAAACTTCAGAGCCTAAGATGTTCTTCAGATGTTGCTGAATCAGAGTCTGGTGCAGCTGTGTGCTTGAAGCGTAACATGCTCTTAGATCAGAGTCTTCACTCAGATCAGAGTCTTCTCTCATTCAGAGTCTCTTCACTCAGAGTCTTCTTTCATTCAGAGTCTCTTCACTCAGAGTCTTCTTTCATTCAGATTCTTGATAATATATGCAGCGTGTTGTATCTTCAGAATCTTGATAACTAAGCTCTTATACTTCAGATTCTTCTAATCTTCAGATGCTCTGAGCCATTCAGAATTTATTGTTCACATCAAATTTGCTCTTTAAGATTAAAATCTTTTGTGCCTGTAGAAAACAGTTTAGAACAAATTTAGAGAGTATAATTCTTGTATACAAATTATCATTAATGTTATCATCAAAACAT
Organism: Lathyrus sativus; assembly: GCA_963859935.3. NCBI lineage: Eukaryota > Viridiplantae > Streptophyta > Magnoliopsida > Fabales > Fabaceae > Lathyrus > Lathyrus sativus. The sequence goes on along the minus strand of OZ012741.1, from coordinate 403,328,307 downwards.
AGAGATATTACTAAGACACAATCTGTGCTCTTACAATCTCCCCCTTTTTGATGATGACAAAACATGAGAAATTTGTTCAATAAAAATATGAATTAAAATTACTCCCCCTGAGATTAACAATCTCCCCCTGAAATGAATACTCTAATGGAATTAGATACTTCCCTTTCTGGTTGAGTACATTTCAGATTCAGAGCCTGATTGAAGCCTGGTTGACATATGTTTGACTTCTAGAGTCAAAGCTTGATGCCATATTAAAGCTTGATGCCAGATGAACAACTTCAGAACACCTGGTTGTTTATCTTGCCATTTCCTGTCTTGAGTTATCTTTTAGATCATAGTACTCAAGGTTAGATATCAGAGTCTGGTCTACTCAGATTTAGCTATTTTTGATCAGGTTCTGAAAAGATAGATCTCAGGAAAAACTTCAATGAAATTTGTCAGATTTTTTAATAATATCTGGGACACTTAAATTCAAAGAATGTTAGTAACATGTCTGACTTAGTTCAGACAATTGCTTATAGATTTGAACAATCAGATTCTATTTTGTTTCTCCCCCTTTTTGTCATAATCAAAAAGAATTTTAAAAGACAGTAAAGATGCAGAAGAAACACATATCCAGATAAGCAAAAAGATCATTGTCATTAAGTCAAGAGAACATCCAGATTCAGATAAAAGCAAACAAAACATATCAGAAGAAAATCAAAACAAAGCAAAACAAGAAAAAACTTGTGCAAAACATCAAGTAGGTTTAGCAGATGAGGCTTGTTGAGAAGCAATGAGTTGCAGCAGTGCTGTAATCCTTTCTGAATTTTCATCTTGCTTAGCCATCCAAGTTTTCATTTCTTTATTTGTTTTCTTTTGATCAACCATAAAATCCTTAAGTTCTTTGACATCCTTCTGAAGATCTGTAGATTCTGAAACAGTAGATTCTGAAACAGTCTGAGTAACATCAGGTGCAGGAATTTCTGGAGGTGGAGGAGCTTCTAGAAGAAGAATAGGAGGAGTGTTTCTCTTAATCCGTTTTTGATAAGCAGCAAACCTTACTTTTGACAATCTAAGACATTGAGTCCTGATTTTCAAAGCCTCCCTATTCAGTCTGTAAAGATATTTCTTCCAAACAGCGTCAGCAGCCTCTTTGTCCATAGTAGTCATGCAAACATCCATAATGTCAGCAAAGTCTGAGACATTATCCTTATCAAAATCTCTTAACAGAGTATAAACACGTGATCCCAATTCTGCTTCATCAGGGATTCTGGGTTTTCTTGGTTGGGTTAGTTGTGTTTGTGGTGTTTGTTCAGAAGGTTGAGGTTGTGAAGATGGATGTTCAGATGTTTGTGGTTCAGAAGGTTGAGGATTGATTTGTGGTTCAGATGTTGGTTGGTTGGTTTATGGTTCAGATGTTTGTTGGTCAGAATGTTGTGGTTGAGGTATTGAGGGAATTGGTTGGGTTTCTGTTGGTTGTGGAGTGTTTTGGATTTCAAGAGGTTGTGGAGTGAGAGTTTGAGTTGGGGAATTTTGTGGAGAAGGTGGATGTTCAGAAGTTGGAGATTTAAACAGCTGTTTCCAAACACTCTCAGAACGAGGTTGTTTGAGATCATTCAAGCATTCATTAATGTAACCAGATGATTCATCATCAGATGATGCATCAGAGTGGTTAGATTTTTCAGAAGTTGAAGATAAAATGACAGACTGGTTTAAAGGTGTGACATCTAATATCTTATCAGGATCAATGAGATATTCAGGTTGATCAGAGTGTTCAGGGTGAACATCCTCTGGAATGGTATATTCTGGGATAGTGTTTTGTGGTTGTGGTGTTGTTTGTTGAGTTTGTTGTGGAATTTCTGTTTGTATGTTTGTTGGTTGCTTGGATTGTGGTGTATGAGGGGGGACAGAAGATGGTTTAGAGATAAAAGTTTTAGAAGGTCTGGATTTTCTAAATTTAAGTGGGGAGTCAGAGGGTGTGGGGGTATCAGAATGATGAACAGGATTAGAATCAGTGTTAAATACCTGTTTCAGAGTATCTCTAATTTCTTCAAAAGTTGCTGCAGGAGGATTTGGTTGAACCTTCTTCAGCTTCTTCCTTTTCTTCTTCTTTTCAGCATCTGAATGCTTCCTTTTCTTCTGATGACCTTCACTATCAACTTTTCTCTTACGTCTTCTTTCCCTTGTCAAATCAGGAAGAACTTGGCCTTCCTTCTGCACAAGATTGGCAGGAATCTCAACACCATCTCTTAGGCAGCGAGCAACATACTCAGCAATAATTTCTCTAGGTTCATCTGAGGTGAATAAAGGAAAGTCCTTAACAGGAATCCTTCTTCCCCTAACTTCTTCAGAGTTAGTTTTCCTTGGTTTCTCAGATAAATCATCAACCAGTTTCATCCTTCTCAAAGTTAAACCGTTTATTTCAGAGCCAATGATATAAGTCAGATCTTCTGTCAACCCAGCCTCTTGCAGATGCGCCACAAGTTGGTTTTCTATCAGAATATCTGAAATCAGCCTTCCCATAGGGATCCATGTTCTGACTTTTCCAGATTTATCTCTGGCTGTTTCCCTTGTTTCCTTGACGTGAGACACCAGATGATTAAACAACAAATATGGAAGATCAATCTGAATGTTTTGGTGTAAGCAATACATGAAGTAAAGTTGTTCAGCATTAACATAATCAGAAGAGTTTGAAGAGGGTCTGTGAAAGATGGTGTTCATGAAAATCTTAGCCCATATCTTGTAAGTGGGTTTCAAGAACTTAACCTTCTTACAAGGTTCACCAGTAGTACAGATTTCTTGACATACATCTTTCAGGTCTTCACGCGCAGAAGACAGAGAGGTTACTCCATCAGTTGCCTTAAAACCTATGAGTTTCCTTATCAGGTTTTCAGTGATAACTATCTTTTTTTCCAGCACAGAGGAGTGAATGAACTTTGGAGTAGCATATGCATGGATCCAGAATTCCTTCACTAACTTTGGATACACAGGACCCATAAGCCTGTCAAAGTAACCGTCCCAGCCTTGTGCTTTGATTGAAGAAATCAGATCAAACCCATTTTCAGCAAGATCTTCTAAGTCCACGAAACTTTCACACAGTACTTCTAGTGAATCAACAGCAGTTAGGAGAGTGCGTACTGGTTCTATGACAGTGGTAGCATTTTTGGTAGTAACAGCGTTTGAAGTAGATGCCATTGTTGACGATGATGAAGAAGATGAAGGTTTCTGAGTTCTTTTAGGGTTTGCAAAGAGAGAGAACAACAAACAAAAGCGCATATGTGTTTGAGAATGTGAAAAGTGTGAATGTGTTATGAGAATGGTTTATATAGACAAATAAAGCAAGCATGGGAAACACAACAGACACACATAGGACACATACGCACGTTTGCATTAAATGAAAAGTAATCATTTTTAATTATGATATGACATTTGGGGGAAAATCAAGACAGATTGAGATTTTCAAAGCAATACCTTAAACGTCATAATCAGTAGGTGTACTCCATCTTTTCAGATTCTGAGTGACACGTGTTTGCTTGCATGTGATTCTATAACTCTTAAGAAATGAAACGTTTTCAACTTTCAGATCCTCTGAGATGGTCAGTTCAGAGTTTCACACAAAAAATAATTCACAGATAAATTAAACAAGCAAGACAGATGAAATACTTCAGAGTGTTAAACACTTAGCATCTGAGAAGTTGACTCTGAGAAATATTACTCTGGACAAAAATCCATACAAATATTTTTCAGAATAAACTTAAACCTATCTTCAGCAAGGGGTTTTGTGAAAATATCTGCCCATTGATGATCTGTATCAACAAAGGCTAAATTTATTACACCCTTCTGAACATAGTCTCTGATGAAATGATGTTTAATCTCTATATGTTTGGCCTTAGAGTGTAAAATTGGATTTTTGGATAAACATATAGCAGAAGTATTATCACAGAAGATAGAAAGATTACTCTCATAGATTTGATAATCTTCTAGTTGACTCTTCATCCAGAGCATCTGAGTGGAACATCCAGCAGCAGCAATGTATTCTGCCTCTGTGGTTGATAGTGCAATTGTTGGTTGCTTCTTGCTGTACCACGAGATCAGATGACTTCCAAGAAACTGACAGCTTCCAGAAGTACTTTTGCGCTCAACTCTATCTCCAGCATAGTCAGCATCACAGAATCCAACTAGTGAATATTCGTCAGATCTTCTGTAACACAAACCAACATTAGCAGTACCTTTCAGATACCTTAGAATCCTCTTAACAGCAGTTAAGTGTGATTCTCTAGGATCTGATTGGAATCTAGCACATAAACAAACACTAAACAGAATGTCTGGTCTAGAGGCAGTCAAATAAAGAAGAGATCCTATCATACCTCTGTAGAGTTTCTGATCTACCTTCTTACTTACCTCTTCCTTACCTAGAGTGCTTGTAGGATGCATTGGAGTCTTTGCCATTTTGCTATCCAGCATGTTAAACTTCTTCAGAAGCTCTTTAACATACTTGGTCTGATGTATGTAGGTGCACTCTGGAGTCTGATTTACTTGGATTCCCAGAAAGAATCTCAGTTCTCCCATCATGCTCATCTCAAATTCTGCCTGCATACATTTAGCAAACTCCTTTCCAAGCATAATATTTGTTGATCCAAAAATAATATCATCTACATAAATTTGACAAATCAACAAATCTTTCTTAATGGTTTTACAAAATAGTGTGGTATCCACTTTTCCTCTGATGAAATTTTTCTTCAGAAGAAAATTACTCAACCTCTCATACCAAGCTCTGGGAGCTTGTTTTAGTCCATAAAGAGATTTTTTCAGTTTGTAAACATGATCTGGAAAATTTTCATTTTCAAAACCAGGAGGTTGGTGGACATACACTTCCTCTTCTATAATTCCATTAAGAAAAGCACTTTTAACATCCATCTGATAAAGAGTGATGTTATGTTGTGCAGCAAATGAAATAAGCAAGCGTATAGACTCTAACCTTGCAACAGGAGCATATGTTTCTGTGTAGTCTATGCCTTCTTGTTGACTGTAGCCTTGAGCAACCAGTCTTGCTTTGTTCCTTTCAACTTCTCCTTTCTCATTAAGTTTATTTCTGAAAACCCATTTTGTTCCAATGACATTGAAACCTTTAGGTCTTGGAACCAGATCCCAGACTTCATTCCTTGTGAATTGATTCAGCTCCTCTTGCATAGCTAAAATCCATTCATTATCTTCCAGAGCCTCATCAACAGATGTTGGTTCTATAATTGACACTAAGCCACAGAAGGAAGATTCAGAAGTTCTGAGAAATGCTCTTGTCCTTATTGGATCATCTTTCTTTCCAATTATCACATCCTCTGGATGAGAAGCTTTCATTCTGGAAGAAGATCCTCTGACTGTTGGTCTTTCAGAAATATGCAGATTGTCAAGTTGGGAAGTTAGAGGCGTAGCATCTGGGTTTGCTTCAGAGTCTTTGTCTTCAGTCTTGTCTGCCTCTGAGCTTTCAGAGTCTGTGAGAATAACTTCTCTATCTGCAGAACTTTCAACTTGCTTTGGCTTTTCAGAGCCAAGCTTATCATCAAATCTAACATGAATAGATTCTTCCACAATCTGTGTTTCAGTATTGAATACTCTGTAGCCTTTAGAGCGTTCAGAATAACCAAGCATGAAACACTTCTGTGCTTTGGAATCAAACTTGTTCAGATGATCTTTAGTGTTAAGCATATAACAAATACATCCAAATAGAGGGTAGGTTACCATTACCTATTTTACCAGAGCCAATGATCTTGCCCTTCTGGTTCCCTCCAAATTTCACGTCCCCTCCAGATCTAAGTTCCAGGCTTTGGAACATAGACCTTTCGCCCGTCATATGTCGTGAGCATCCAGAGTCCAGGTACCATGATTGGTGTCTGGATTTTGCTGCTAAGAACATCTGCAACAGGTATTATTTTACTTTTAGGTACCCAGATCTTCTTGGGTCCTTTGGGGTTAGATGTTCTGTGGTTTTGCCTAAACTTCTGTTTTTCAACATAGTGTTTATTCTGGATAGCCCTTGGCTTAAACACATAAGTACTCTTTTCAGAGCTTGTATGTTTAATATCATTCAGATGACCAAACTTAAAATGAGAATACAGAGGAGTCTTCTTGATGAAGAGTTTATCAACAGATTTTGGATTGCTTCCAGAGGAAGATTCACATCCAATGCCTCTTCTGTTGTTCCCACTAACACCATAGATCATAGAAGCCATTTTGCTTCTGTCTATGCTTTTAGTGAGGAATCTTTTAAAACTGGAGTCATATTTTTCTAAAATATTTTCACTTGACTCTGTTTCAGTATCAGATTCTTGTTGAGTTGTTTCTAAATCATTTTTGAGTTTTAAATTTATTTCTTTCTGCTCAACAAGTTCTGTTCTCAGAAGATCAATCTCAGATTCAAGATTGCTTTTCAGCTTCTTGTATTTGAGTTTAATCTTGCTGTAGCTTTCCAACATGTCAGATAAACTTTCAACAAGTTCAGCTCTGGAGAGTTCAGAAAATACCTCTTCAGAGTCAGAGTCTGATTCCGACTCAGATTCAGATGATGACGTTCCTTCATCTTGATCATTTGTGTTGGCCATCAGCGCAACATTTGCACATTCTTCCTCAGATTCAGAAGATGATTCAGATTCATCTGAGTCATCCCATGTAGCCATCAGAACCTTTTTCTTTTTATCAAACTTCCTTTTGGGTTTTTCCTTTTGAAGTTTGGGACATTCACTCTTGTAGTGTCCAGGTTCTTTACATTCATAGCAAGTGAACTCTTTCTTGCCAGATCTTCTGTGTCCAGAAGATTCTCTCTTTTGATCAGATCTTCTGAAGTTGTTGAACTTCTTCCCTTTGTGCTTCCAGAGTTTGTTGATCCTTCTGGACAGCATGGATAGTTCATCTTCTTCTTCAGAAGAAGATTCCTCAGAGCTTTCTTCATTTACCTGCAAAGCTTTAACAGATTTGTTAGATTTAAAAGCTAAGGATTTACCTTTATCTTTCTTCTGGGGTTCATCTTCCTCCAGCTCAATCTCATGACTTCTCAAAGAACTGATGAGTTCTTCTAATGAGATTTTGTTCAGATCCTTGGCCAGCTTCAATGCAGTCACCATAGGTCTCCATCTGGTAGGAAGACTTCTGATGATCTTCTTGACATGATCAGATGTTGAGTAGCCCTTGTCCAGAACTTTCAACCCAGCTGTTAGAATCTGAAATCTGGAAAACATAGTCTCAATGTTCTCAGATTCTTCCATCTTGAACGCTTCATACTTCTGTATCAGCGCCAGAGCCTTTGTTTCTTTCACCTGAGAGTTTCCCTCATGAGTCATTTTGAGAGACTCAAACATATCATGAGCAGTGTCTCTGTTGGTAATCTTCTCATACTCTGTATGAGAGATTGCATTAAGAAGTATGGTTCTGGCTTTGTGATGATTCTTGAATTCTTTCTTCTGCTCCTCAGTCATTGATTTTCTATCAATCTTTTTGCCATCCTTAGTAGGATGTTCATATCCATCAATGACTAAATCCCAGAGATCAGCATCATACCCCAAGAAAAAACTTTCAAGTCTATCTTTCCAATAATCAAATTTTTCTCCATCAAACATTGGAGGTTTGGTGCTGATTCTGTCTCCTTCATATTTGTTGCTTGATGTAGGAATATCACCCATATTAGCAACCAAATAAATAACAGAGTATTCTTCTCACTGGATCTTTATCTGTCACGGTTAAGTGAATGCACACTCAGAACCGGAGCTCTGATGCCAACTGAAGGTGAGAAAATACTTAGAAGGGGGGGTTGAATAAGTATGACAGAAAATAATCAAAGATAAAAACTCAAGTATTTTTATCCTGGTTCGTTGAACTCAACTACTCCAGTCCACCCTTTTCAAGAGTGATTTGCCTTTCTCAACAAGGACTTAATCCACTATTCAAATCAACTGATTACAAATAGCAACACCTAAGAACAACTGTTCTTAGTCTTCTCAAGAGCTACTGATCTAACCTAGATCCTCTTAAGGAAAACTTCCTTTACAAATTAATGTAATACAATGTAAGAGTAAGAAATTGCTTCTAATAAAGCTATAAACACAACTGTGTTATTTCTCTAAGTTTAGAACAATGTATGAACAACAAAGAATATGAGAGCTTGAGAGTTTTTCGCGTGAGAGTGTTCTTGCAATTATTTTCGTCTCAAAGTTCGTCACTGAAGAAAGTGCTATGATATCCTTTATATAGCCACTTGAATATTGGAGAGAATATTTTACCGTTGGAGAAGATATTTCCAATATCAAAAAGGTACAGTCCTTTGTACTATAGCAGCAGAGAGACGGCGCACAAATAGTGGGTGTAGCAATTGTCTGCTGAGCTGTGAATTTACCATATATGGAATGTATCAGAGGAATAATCTTCTTGCAGAGATTTATGTCTATCCCAATTAAGGAAAGATTTGCTGGCATATTCCAACGGATATATTTAAATAATCTTCTTCAAATAATTCTTCAGATAGTTCAGATCAACAATCAATATCAGAGTCTTCAGTCTTCAGAATCTTCTGGAAACTTCAGAGCCTAAGATGTTCTTCAGATGTTGCTGAATCAGAGTCTGGTGCAGCTGTGTGCTTGAAGCGTAACATGCTCTTAGATCAGAGTCTTCACTCAGATCAGAGTCTTCTCTCATTCAGAGTCTCTTCACTCAGAGTCTTCTTTCATTCAGAGTCTCTTCACTCAGAGTCTTCTTTCATTCAGATTCTTGATAATATATGCAGCGTGTTGTATCTTCAGAATCTTGATAACTAAGCTCTTATACTTCAGATTCTTCTAATCTTCAGATGCTCTGAGCCATTCAGAATTTATTGTTCACATCAAATTTGCTCTTTAAGATTAAAATCTTTTGTGCCTGTAGAAAACAGTTTAGAACAAATTTAGAGAGTATAATTCTTGTATACAAATTATCATTAATGTTATCATCAAAACATAGAGATATTACTAAGACACAATCTGTGCTCTTACATTCTGAAGATCAAGAATCTGAAGACTCTAAAGATATAATCCTCTGAAGAACTACGTGCTGAAGACTCTAATGACTTGAAGCTCTGAAGGCTGAAGGCTCTGAAGGCCAAGTGCAGAAAGACTCTGAAGGCTAGATTCTAAAGTTGAAGATTATATAGCTTCTCCTAGACAAAGACATGTTAATCAGATAAGTTGTTGCTATCCACTCTGATAAACAAGGTGCTGAAGTCAAACAACTCTGATGTTATTATGCTATCATACTAAAGTAGTTTCTGAACTACTCATCAGATACATCATCAGAGGAACCAAAGTCAGAAGCTGATCTGTCCAAGCTGATAAATGAAGATCACATCATTTGTGGATAAGAGCTGTCTCCCACAATGATATATTAACATTACAAGAAAAGGACAAAGAAAGTGATGTCACTGTACTATCCATCACGTGCTTATTCTATCCGTTGGGAAATGACCGTTGGAATTTGAAAGGACATCTCTATCCTCACAACGACTCTCTTGGATGCACTATAAAAGAAGAACATTTGATTCATTCAAATGTTAGTAGCAAGCTAGTTGATTAACAAGAAAAGCTTCATGCTAAGAAGCCTCAGTTCTCACATAAGAAAGCTTTTAAGCAATATGGAAACTAATGTTTTAATAATCTCCTTGAGATTTATCTTTATATAGTTTTTGTATTAGGAAGCAAGGATCTGTTGCTCAATACTTGCCATGTACTTTAATTAGGAGTAAGTTGCTTGATAAGAAGCACTCATGTAATCTCGGGCAACACAAATTCAATTTAGAATTGGTGGATCCTCAAGTGATCAAGTGAAGATCAGAATACTTGAGATGACAAGTGGCTGTGGTCATTTGTGGAATCTAATATGAGATCTTAATTGATCGGATTCTATTAGGTGTCAAAGAATGTTATATCCTTGGGGATCCCTGAACGTGTCATTGACTATTTGTTAGTCACCTACAGTTTGCTTGTGCATCTGTAATCAGTTTGGTTATAGTGGATTAAGTCCTTGATTGAGTAAGGCAAAATCACCTTGGAAGGGTGAACTAAAATAGCTTGAGAGTTGCTCAAGTGAACCAGAATATATCATGTGTTCTTTACTTGTTTTATGCTTTATCATTTATGCTTCCGCAATGCATCTTTTAGAATCACGTAAAGCAACAAGTGAAGAGGAGAAAAAGTTTATTAAAGTGAAAACCCAATTCAAACCCCCCTTTCTTGTGTTTTTCTCACACCTTCAGACACAAGGGTTATGTTATCAAAGAGGTATGCAATTAGGGTTGTGACGTCACAAAAGTCGTGCTTTAATGTTTATGGAAAGTATTAAATGTTGATGCGAAAAACAACGCCGATTTCAAATGAACTGTTCATTAAAATTTTGCGACGGGCTCCTATGCATAGTGTGATCATTTTTCAAAATTTAATTTGATTTATTTAATTAACATGATTTAAAATTAATAATAATAAAATTAATTTATTATTGTTCTCTTGTGGTGATCAGTTATAGACTTAGTTTTCTTTTATTTTGTTTTGGGATTTTAAAATACGACCCGCGTGTCGTGCCTCTCTTTTAATCTCTTGATATAACTTCTTTTCTCATCTCACTCCCTTGTATGTAAAGTGAGTATTCTTTGATGTAATGTAATATTATGAAGAAAGATAAGCATACAAGATCAAAAGAAGACAACCTTGGAGATCTTGCTTAGAGAAGCGTAGATCGTTATTAAGTTTAGCTTATGTTCTTTCATTGGCTTGGGAGAACAATTGCGCTAGGGGCCATAAATTTTTCATTTTTTATATATGTTGATGCATGTGAGAGACGATTTATATGATAAATAAGCAGGTGAGATCAAACTAATTGAAAATTCTCTCAAAATTGAATATTAAGTTTATGCTTTTTAAGTTTTAGCACTCATAAAGACTAGTATAGAATAATGTAGGTTTCTCCTATCGCAAGGTACATGTTCAATATTAGTAAGGTGCGATGGGATAAATGTAATATCTAATTTCTAAAATAATGGATCAAACTTAACTAAACAAATTATAATAAAATTATATACGTTTAGAAGCAACAGTTGAGAATGATTCATGTGATAGATTAGAATAAGGAGTTATTCACCCAACTGAAAATATTCGAGAATTATATTAGATACAATTGAAAGGAGTTCCTACCTAAACAATCGAGTTTTGTGTAACCAGCCTAACGTCGGCTTAAAACAAAGTGAAATATGGATCTCGATCCACTAGAAAATCTTTCAACGATATTTTACGAATCAAATGGCGAGGGTCATTTGGTTTTAGTAAAATAGTGGGAACATATTTAATTAAAGGATAAATTAAATATGTTAGTTTTAATTGATACTTATAATTTTAATTTTTTTATGTAGATTACCATGACAACAAACATCTCTAACAAAATTTTACGATCAATCCTTGATAAGGAAAAATTGTTAGAGACAATTTTTTTGGATTGACACTGAAACCTGAGGATTGTCCTCAAACATGATAAAAAGATGTATGTCTTAGAGACACATGTTCCTGAAGAGGAGCCTCCTAGTTCTGCTGCTAAGGCAGAAAGAGATGCTTATAAGAAGCATGTTGATGATGCCAATGAAACTGCTTGCCTCATGCTGGCTACTATGAATTCTGAATTGCAAAAGCAACATGAAAATATGACATCGTTCAATATGATCAAACACTTGAAGATGCTCTATTAAGAGCAGACAAAGAATGAGAGATTTGAAGTTTCAAAAGTCATTTTTCAAGGAAAGCTAGCAGAGGGAGCCCCAGTAGGTCCCAGTGTACTCAAGATGATTGGGTATGTGGAGAACCTTGAAAGATTGGGTTTTCCCCTTAAAAAAGGAGCTTGCGATTGATTTGATCATGAAATTGTTTCCAGAGAGTTTCAGTCAATTGGTCCTTAATTTCAACATGAATGATATGGACAAAAGTATTCTAGAGATGCTAGGCTTGTTAAGAACTGTTGAGCAGAATCTGAAGTTAAAAGGGAAGTCCATTCTGATGGTCAATAACAGAAAGAAACAAAATAAAAGGCCCACCAAGCAGGGTGGTAAATGGAAAGGCAAGGAAGTTGCCAAAATCAAACATACTACTCCTTCTATGAAGCCTAATGGAGGCATAACAAAGGAGAACACTTGCTTCTATTGCAGTAAGACTGGACACTGGAAAAGAAACTACCCAAAGAACCTGAAAAACAAGAAGAATGGAATGGAGACTTTGAATTCATGTATTTTTGTTATAGAAATAAATTTATATACTTCTGCATCATGGGTATTAGATATTGGATGTGGTTCTAACATTTGTACTAATGTGCAGGGGCTAAAAAGGAGTAGAGATTTGGCAAAAGGTAAAGTTGACCTACGAGTTGGCAATGGAGCAAAGCTTGCTGCTTTAGCTATAGAAACTTATGTATTGACTTTACCTAGTGGTTTAATAATTCAGTTAAAGAACTGTCATTATGTACCTGCAATTAGCAGGAATTTTAGTTTCTTGTTTGGACAAGTTTGATTTTTCATTCACAATAAAGAATAATTGTTGCTCCATTTATTTGAATGATATATTCTATGCTACTGCACAAATGACCAATGGGCTATATGTACTTGATCTTGAAATGCATATTTATAACATTAATACTAAAAGGATGAAACCTAATGAGTTAAATTCAGCTTACCTTTGGCATTGTCGATTAGGCCACATATATGATAAAAACATTTCCAAACTCCATAAAGATGGACTCTTGGAATCTTTTAATTATGAATCATATGAGACATGCAGATCTTGTTTAATTGGAAAGATAACAAAGTCCCCATTCATAGGAAAAGGTGAAAGGGCTAATGATCTTTTGGCCCTCATACATATTGATGTATGTGGACCACTGAACATACCAGACCGTGGAGGTTTTCAATACTTCATCATATTTACTGATGATTTTAGTAGATATGGTTATGTGTATTTAATAAAACACATATCTGAGTCCTTTGAAAAGTTCAAGGAATTCAAGAATGAAGTACAAAGCCAACTAGGTAAGAATATTAAAACTCTTCGATCAAATCTAGGTGGTGAATATATAAGCCTAAAGTTTGATGACCTTCTAAAAGAGTGCGAGATTCTATCCCAACTCACTCCTATTGGAACACAACAATGGAATGGTGTATCTCAGAGAAGAAATAGAACCTTGTTAGACATGGTTAGATCCATGAAGAGTCATGCCAATCTTCCAAACTCCTTTTGGGGACATGCACTACTGACAGGAGCTTACACACGTAACTGTGTTCCATCCAAAAAGATTGAGAAGACACCATATGAGACATGGACTGGTAAAAAACCACATATGTCTTACATGAAGATTTGAGGTTGTGAAGTTTATATGAAACAACAAATTTCACCTAAGCTTGAGCCCAAATCTGACAAATGTTTTTTTATGGGGTATCCTAAAGAAACAAGAGGGTATTACTTCTACAATCCTTCTGAGAGTAAAGTGTTTGTCACTCGAACTGGAGTTTTCTTGGAAAAAGACTTTATTTCCAAAGGAATCAGTGGGAGTAAAGTATAGATTGAAGAAATTAAAGAATCACAAAGCATTGATATACCTATGGAGGAATTAGAGAAGGAATCACAAGTAGTTGTGGAAGAGCAACCTGCTCAAGTAGAACAAGACCATCATAGGTCGAGCAGGATATGTCAACAACCAGAGAGATATGGATATCTCGTTACTGATCAAGATGATGTATTACTCATGGATCAAGATGAGTCTGTAACCTATCAAGACGCCATAACTGGTCCTGAGTCTGAAAAGTGGCTAGGAGCCATGAAATTTAAAATGGATTTTATGTACACAAACCATGTTTGGACCTTGGTAGAGCCTCCTATAAGATTATGCAAGTGGGTCTTCAAAAAGAAGACTGACATGGATGTAAGGTACACCTATAAGGAAAGACTAGTTGCTAAAGGCTATAAACAAATTTATGGGATAAATTATGATGAAAAATTTTCACTAGTTGCAATGCTTAAATTTGTTCGAATTTTACTTGCTATCGCTGCATGTCATGATTATGAAATATGGCAGATGGATGTTAAGAATGCTTTCCTTAATGGGAATCTTCTTGAGGATGTGTACATGATACAACCTGAAGGATTTGACATACCGGAAGAATCCCAAAAGATATGCAAGTTACAATGGTCAATTTATGGATTGAAGTAAGCTTCCAGAAGCTGAAATCTTTGTTTTGATGAAACTGTAAAACAATACGGGTTCATAAGAATGAAGATAAGCCTTGTGTATACAAGAAGGTTAGTGAGAGCATGATCGTGAAGATATGTAGAGTACATACACTTGATAATATTGTTGACCCACTAACAAAGCCTCTTGTGCAGTAGAAGCATGATGGCCATACTAGATCTATGGGTATGCCTAATTGGTTCTAGTGCCAGTGGTAAATTGTTGGTGTAATCCCTAGAGGTCAATACTTTTGGCACTTGTATCGAATTATTTATTAATAATAAAAGGCATTTCTTTAATATGTTTGTTTTTCCAAAATAATAAAGTCCCTATAATAGCTAGTCCATTTAATGAAATATTAAGTGTGACTTAATCATGATATCCCATTAAACATAAGGACATTATTCTTAAAGTATCTATAGTCAAGCTTTACTGTGAAGTGGAATAACCT